>JAKUCV010001565.1:205975-233137 GCA_028386065.3 Turnera subulata | reverse complement strand
GGTTTTTACTCTTCGATTTGAAGGGGTTTTCCACATAAAAATTTGGTGTCTCTTGTGGTTTTTGATTGGTTTGCTTGTTGATATTATTTTGCTGCAATTTGCTTGCTTCCTTGGTATTCAGTTGATAGGGAAGTTTTGTTGGATAATTTGATATCTATTTCGCTGCGTATACTGTTATCCGGGTTTACTTCCCAACATCTGGTAGCGGAGCTTTGGTTGTTAGTTGAATAACTGAACTGAATATGGAGGCTAATGTTAGCAAGATGGTATGTTTGAATGGAGCTAATTACCACAAGTGGAAAGGTAAGATGAGAGATCTTTTGTTTGTGAAGAAGATGCATCTGCTAGTGTTTGGTTCTAAGAAACCTGATTCTATGTCTGACGAGGATTGGGAGTTTGAGCACCAACAGGTTTGCAACTATATTCGGCAATAGGTAGAAGACAATGTTTTGAATCACATTGTTAATGAGACACATGCCAGAAGTTTATGGGATAAGCTGGAGACAATGTATGCTTCAAAGACAGGCAACAACAAGCTATTCTTGTTAATACAGTTGATGAATTTGAGATACAAGGAAGGTTGCTCTATCTTAGATCATGTGAATGATTTTCAAGGTATCCTTGATCAGTTAACTGGAATGGGAGTTAAGTTTGATGAAGAGATACAGGGACTTTGGTTGTTGAACACTTTGCCAGATTCTTGGGAGACTCTTCGTATTTCTTTAGCCAATTCTGCTCCTAGTGGTGTTGTGACAATGGAGTATGTTAAAAGTGGTATTTTGAATGAAGAGTCGAGAAGAAGATCTCAGGGTTCATCTCCATCATCACAGTCTGATATTCTTATTGTTCAAGAGAGGGGCAGAGAAAAGTTTAAAGGTGGTCACAGAGGTTCGAGCAAAAGCAGAAGCAAATCAAGAAATAAGAACAAGACCTTTGAATGCGAATTTTGTGGTCGCGTAGGGCACACCCAGAAATATTGTTACAAGCTGAAAAAGGAGATGAAGAAGAAAGGAAAGGAAGATAAAGACAATGGGAATGGAAATTCTGTTGCTATAGCTTCTGATCTTCTCATCACTCTTGATGAGAATATCATCAATTTTGCATGTAATGAGACTAGCTGGGTGGTGGATTCTGGTGCTGTATTTCATGTCACTCCAAGGAAGGAGTTCTTTGCATCTTATACACCTGGTGATTTTGGTGTATTGAAGATGGGTAATAGCAATCAGACAAGAGTGGTTGGCATTGGAACAGTTTATCTACAGTCCAGTAATGGTACAAGGTTTGTTCTTAATAATGTCAAACATGCACCTGATGTTTGTTTGAATTTGATTTCTGCAGGAAGACTTGATGATGATGACTACTACAATTTCTTTAGTGATGGACAGTGGAAGCTCACCAAAGGTTCTTTAGTTGTGGCTAGAGGTAAAAAGTCTTCTAATTTATACCTAATGCAAGGTTCCATTGCTCATGGTTCTGTGAACTTGGTTGAAAGTGATAGCACTTCAGAGTTATGGCATAAAAGACTCAGTCATATGAGTGAAAAGGGGATGAATTGTTTGGCCAAGAAGAATTTTCTTTCGGGAGTAAAAGCAGTGAGACTGAACAAGTGTGTTCATTGCTTGGCTGGGAAGCAGAAAAGAGTTTCTTTCAAAAGTCATCCTCCTTCCAGAAAGCCAGATTTGCTGGAGTTGATACATTCTGATGTGTGTGGTCCTTTGAAGGTCAAGTCACATAGTAGTGCACTTTATTTTGTGACTTTTATTGATGACCATTCAAAGAAGCTCTGGGTTTATACCTTGAAGACCAAAGATCAGGTATTTGATAAATTCAGAGAATTTCTGGCCTTGGTTGAAAGACAAACAAGCAAGAAGATCAAATGCATTCGTACTGACAATGGTGATGAGTACTGCGGTCCATTTGATAGTTATTGCAGAGAGCAAGGTATTAGACATCAAAAAAACTCCTCCAAAGACTCCTCAGTTGAATGGTCTAGCTGAAAGAATGAACAGGACATTGACTGAGAGAGTCAGATGTTTGCTTGCAGAGGCAAAATTGCCAAGATCCTTTTAGGCTGAAGCACTCAACACAGTGACATATGTTGTCAATTTATCTCCTGCTGTCGCATTGGATGGTGATGTACCTGACAGAGTATGGTTAGGTAAGGATATTTCTTATGATCATTTGAAAGTTTTTGGATGCAAAGCCTTTGTGCATGTTCCTAAGGATGAAAGGTCAAAACTGGATGTCAAGACTAGACAGTGTATCTTCATCGGATATGGTCAGGATGAATTTGGCTGCCGGTTGTATGATCCGGTTGAAAAAAAGCTAGTTAGAAGCCGCGATGTGGTATTCTTTGAAGACCAGACCATTGAAGATATTGGAAAAGTAGAAAATTTAGTTTCTGAAAACCAAAAGAGTTTGGTTGATCTTGAGCTAGTTCCTTCGACTGAGACACCAGATGTAGCAGAACATGATTTTCAACATGGTGATATCCAGGATAACTTTCAGTTTGACGATCAAGTTCCGGATGATCAGCAGGGTGCACATGTATTTGACGATCTAGTGGATGATCAACATGGTGCACATTTGTTTGACGATATATTGGATGATGTTGACGATGAGCAGCAGCCAGTACAGACAGATGCAACAGTTGAGGAAGTTGCAGAAACTTCTCGCAGGACATCTAGTGGAGTGAAAAAGCCTTCTTCACGGTATCCACTAAGTCAGTATGTGCTCGTGACTGATGGGGGAGAACCTGAATGTTTCAAAGAAGCCATGGAGAGTGAACAGAAGAAGGAATGGCTTGAAGCTATGAAGGATGAGATGAAATCCTTACATGACAATCATACCTTTGATTTGGTTAAGTTACCTACAAATAAAAGAGCTTTGAAGAATCGGTGGATTTTTAGAGTAAAGCACGAAAGTGGTGTTACTACTCCACGATATAAAGCCAGGTTAGTTGTGAAGGACTTTAGCCAGAAGAAAGGTATAGACTTTGAAGAAATTTTCTCTCCAGTTGTAAAGATGTCCTCTATCAAAGTTGTTTTGGGATTGGCAGCATGTCTTGATCTTGAGGTTGAACAGATGGATATAAAGACAGCTTTTCTTCATGATGATTTGGAAGAAGAATTATACATGAAGCAGCCAGAAGGATTCAAATTCAAAGGTAAAGAGAATTTTATTTGCAGGTTGAGGAAGAGTTTATATGGCTTGAAGCAAGCTCTTAGGCAATGGTACAGAAAATTTGATTCTGTTATGAAAGAGTAAGGTTTCAAGAAGACCTCTTCTGATCATTGTGTTTTTGTGCAAAAATTCTCTGATGATGACTTTGTTATTTTGTTGCTCTATGTTGATGATATGCTTATTGTTGGTAAGAATGCTTCTCGAATTGACAAGTTGAAACAAGAGTTAAGCAAGTCTTTTGCCATAAAAGACTTAGGACCAGCAAAGCAGATTCTTGGGATAAGGATTATTCATGATAGAGCAGCAAGAAAGTTATGGCTATCACAACAAAGCTATAATGAAAAGGTGGTCCAAAGATTCAAAATGGATAAAGCAAAAGTGGTAGGTACACCCCTTGCTGTGCATCTTAAGTTGAGTAAGAAACAGTGTCCGTCTAGTGAGCAAGAGAAGGGCGATATGTCACGGATTCCTTATTCATCTGCAGTAGGCAGTTTGATGTATGCAATGGTTTTCACAAGACCTGATATTGCTCATGCAGTTGGTACAGTTAGTAGATTTCTTTCTAATCCAGGGAGAGAGCATTAGAATGCTGTGAAGTGGATTATGCGGTATCTTTGTGGCACTTCTAATCTCAGTCTTTGTTTTGGAACAAGGAAGCCTACTTTAATGGGTTACACTGATTCTGATATGGCTGGGGATTTAGATACTAGAAAATCTACTTTAGGTTATCTGATTACCTTTGCAGGGGGAGCAGTTGCTTGGCAATCTAGATTGCAGAAGTGTATTGCTTTGTCTACTACTGAAGCAGAATTTATAGCATCCGTTGAAGCAAGTAAAGAGATGTTATGGATGAAGAGGTTTGTGCAAGAGCTTGGTTTTACACAACAGAGGTATGTGTTGCATTGTGACAGTCAGAGTGCCATTCATCTTAGTAAGAACTCTACTTTTCATGGAAGGTCTAAACATATTGATGTTAGATGTCATTGGATTAGAGATGTTTTGGATTCTAAGCTACCTGAACTTGAGAAGATACATACAGATGATAATGGTGCTGACATGATGACAAAAGCTCTGCCGAAGAAGAAGTTTGAAGATTGTTGTTCAGTCTCCGGTATGGCAATTTCCTCCACCTAGTCGGGAAGGGGGAGAATTGTTGGGTTTTTGGTTTCCCTCCTATGTGGAAAATAGCCCAATATGAATTGGCCCATCTTTAGAACCCACTATACTTGGTATATATATTATACTAAGTCTGAAAATAGGTTTAGGTTTTCAGAAAACACTATAGATAAGAAGTTTTTCGTTATCAGAGAAAGTTCAGGTTTTGCGACAACTTTTTCTATTCTGTCCAGCTTTGTTCAAAGCCACGTTTGCGTTTCGTTAACCGTTGGATCAAGCTGAAATTATGTTAGTAGGTTCCAGACAGGTTCATCTACAATCTGAACGATGGAGATCGAATTTGGCGTTGTGGAGTTGTTACTTTGGGAGGTCGAAATTCAACTGCAGCTTTTGGTGAATTTCTCTATAACTCTTCTTATTCTTTGTTGTAGTGTTGTTATCTACACTCTCTTATTTGGTGGTGCTGTTATGGAGGGAGATTTTTGTAGATACTTCTGATATAGTGGAGTTGATTTGATGGACCTTGGGTCCTGTGGTTTTTACTCTTCGATTTGAAGGGGTTTTCCACGTAAAAATTTGGTGTCTCTTGTGGTTTTTTATTGGTTTGCTTGTTGATATTATTTTGCTGCAATTTGCTTGCTTCCTTAGTATTCAGTTGATAGGGAAGTTTTGTTGGATAATTTGATATCTATTTTGCTGCGTATACTGTTATCCGGGTTTGCTTCCCAACATCCTTGTTAGCAAGTAAAGCGCCGGGAGTAGCCCGCAAATCGGGGAGAAAACAAGCGAGGCCCAAGTGAGATCCACACTCGTGGGCTTGGACACCACAAAGTAACCCAAAACCTTAAGGCACTGGGTACATGGGTCCATTCTACTTAGGGTGCATGGGTCCATTCCACTTATATTTTACTCACTTGGTCTCTTTCTATCCGATGTGGGACAATTACTCATACTTGAACACCCAACAATCTCCCCCTCAAGTGTGAGTTACTTCCATATCGGGCTTAGGCATATTCCTCCTACAACGGAAGCATCTTCTGCGACATCCTCATGAGCCCGCTCCACAATACCAAGCCCGCGTTCAAAGGAGCATGCGTCTGCCAATCTCTTGGGGTTTCAAGAGTCGCGCCTTACAACTCCACGCATGGGCCCAAATCTAGAGTTTCGAACTCGCTCCACGTGGGGGCAGCAATCACGGGGCAAACCATGTCGCATATCAATATAGACCACCCCGAACCTTCAGCTCCACTACCACTTGTTAGCAAGTAAAGCGCTGGGAGTAGTCCGCAGATCGGGGAGAAAACAAGCGAGGCCCAAGTGAGATCCACACTCGTTGGCTTGGACACCACAAAGTAACCCAAAACCTTAAGGCACTGGATACATGAGTCCATTCCACTTATATTTTACTCACTTGGTCTCTTTCTATCCGTTGTGAGACAATTACTCATACTTGAACACCCAACACTACCTATATAAAAAATGGAAAAAATGATGAGTGGTTATGGCTCCCCAGACCCATGTCCTCGGTGTATTATTGATTGTAGGGCAACATGATATCGCATGCAGAAGAGGATTAAAAAATGGGTCCATCTCTAGATCATGAATGCCAAAATTAAATAAATGTTCGGGCAGCATTGATAAAGTGAAAAAAGACCGGGCAGATATTGGAAGTGACCAATCAAATTTGCCACTTGATCATCGCATCAAGTGAAGTTGGCAGGAAATAAATGGCAGAGAAGCTAAGGCTCGACCAAGCTCCTACTTTGGTATAAATGAAGGCAATCTTTGTCACAATAACGAATTCCAGCAAAGCTTATCTTCTTAACAATGTGATCCCGTAAAGCCCATATCCTCTCCTCAGCTCATGAATCGAATTCTGTGAGGGACCACCGACACCAATACCATAATGAAACTGATATCTTATCCCACTAAGGAGATAAGACTCTACCTAGCTAAATAAATGAAGAGCTAAAACCGAAAACTTTGTCCCACGTTCCCAACCAATACAGATTCAACCTGGGTCGGACATAAAACCAGTCTCAGCATCTAATTAGGAAGATAGCTTCAGAAAGGGACTTCAGTTGTGGGTTGCAAATTTCGCGCAACCCTTGTCCAAAGGGCCCGCACGTCCACAAATATGGGCTTAGTTTTTTCTCTGTGTGGAAGCTGGCCGAGACAACACTTAGCCCAGTAGAAATATCCAAACCTGGGTTCTGTGCATGCACATCCACTTCCTAGCAAAGCACAGAGTAGCCCTCTAGCCAAGGCGTTCAACTTGGCATTCATCATCCTGTGGTGGGAGTTCATGTCCACAAATTTTTTTCGTTGCACTATGACTATATATCTTTTTCATGTCGACCATCATCATGAACATGGAGTTGAGGATTTGAATATTACTGGATTCCTAAAATCATTTTTATCATAACCAAATTTAAGATAAAAAAAAGTGTCAAAATGCAATTTAATGAAAGAGTAGCAAAACACTGGATGATCATCATATTACATACACGAAAGTGGACAATATTCCAAAGTACATGACCGATTCAAAAGAAAATGGTAGTGTACATGCATATATATATATACATATACGATCAGCTTCATATAATCAGTTGGCAGTGTTCGCTAGTGGGGGATTGCCAGGAGAGACTGTGATTGCTTTTCGTAGCGAAATCCATTTGACTTGGAATCATCAGCAGACCAAACGAAGATACCATGAAGCTGCTGCTGACTCTTGAGCTTACTACAAGCAGTAAAGAAGCCATCTGCAGGGGATAACCCTCCACTTCCATCGCTGATGAAGCTAGCCAGGACCTTTCCACCTTGATAGTTAGAGCTCTGTGTCTTGAAATAGTCCATGAACTGAGACACAGTGGTTCCCTGATCATATGCGTAGAATTGGAAGTTGACATAATCTACGAGGTGCCCGTAACTCTTCCACAGGGTTTGGTAGTGGCTTTGGACTTGGTCATCATCAAAAGGAGCTATAGAGGCAAATTTGATCACTCCATTCTTCTTGAGGGTTGATATGAGTTGCCCTATGCACTCTGCGAAGGTATCAGGATCGGCTTTGAAGTGTTCATAATCGATGTCGATTCCGTCCAAATGGTTCTCTTTGATGATCTTTGTGAGGGAAGAAACAGCGTTAGAAACCCATGAACTAACCGAGGAAGGGTCGAAATAGGCATAGCCGCCCTGTACACTATCCCCACCAAGGCTTAAGGCCACTTTTACATTTGAATGAGAATTTTTAATGGAAGAAACTTGGGAAGGGCTGAGGTTGTCATTGTCCCAGAAGATGTTGAACTTGCCATTGGTGGGAGAAGGGGAACTTGAAGTATCATAGTCTATGGCAAAGGAGAGAATAAAATGGAACTCAACATTTGAGTTGATGGGGACATCTTGAAATCTCACATTGTTGAACTCAGCTCCTATGTATTCTCTAAACAGGTTTGAGTTTGTAGGTGCTGCCTGGATCGATACATGGTGAGGGGAAAAGGCTTGGAGAATAATTAGAAGGGCAAGGAGAACTGAAGGGAATTTCATTTTTTTTACTCGATCGATCGGGTTATGTTTATCAGTTTATGGACTATAAGTTGTGAGTGGAATGGACATTGTTTGATGTGTATATATATGGTGCACCCATTTTGGAGCATGTATGAATGTCGTTGTCATGAAGAAAAGATATTGTTGTCCCCAATTTTGTTCTTTTCTCTGACTGCTGTTATGTTTACGTTCAACGCAGGGAAACCCACGCTTAATATAAATGTTTTTTATTGGAAACTGGCTAGCTAGGGAGTTTTGTGTTCAGTTCTTGGTTATTTTTTAAAAAATGGCAGCGTGACTGATCATGCATGGGATGGTAGTTTTTCCACTCAACTGCGCTTGGGGGGGATAAAAGTTGAGACGATATTTCTGACCTCTCAAGTAAATTCTTTCGTCTTTTGGAAATTTTTCTAGTGGAATTTTACAGGAAAACATCTCGTTGGTCGGGGTTGGGTTTGCAGGATGCATCTCCTAATTAATGCTGTAGGGAGACGCCATTTCTTAGCTTGGAAAGCATACCGTTCCATCTACGAAACTAATGGAGTAGAACATTTTGCTTACCATCACTGTCAATTAACACGAAGCCATAAGAAAACTACTTGATGATATGGTTTGAGCCTTATAATCCATCCGTTACATTTGGCTTATCATCACACGCCATAAGAAAACTAACTAATGGTTGATGATATGCTTTCAGCCCTATAATATTCCATCTAACACTGCAAATATTATTTGTCATGCTCCTCCAAAGAAATTATTATTCCATCGAGGCTCATTACTTGAGATGCTTGGTTTTAAGCCTGTTAGTATATCACTGACATTAGGTTGCTTATCGGATCACTTCCATTGTTATCAGATCACTTGTAACGCTGTCACTTCTCATCTGATATTGTCCTAGCTTTGGTAGAGTTTTGTCTCTTGTATACTTCTACTCATTGTGTCACACGACTTGTATACATCAGTATATAATAGACTGACTGGCTATGCATTCGATAGCCAATTCACAGCATATTGCAAACACTTGTTTCTATATTTCTATATGGTAGCGGAGCCACTTACTTAACCGCATCAGTTTCTTTTATCTCTTCTTTTCTTGTTTGCTGTGATGGCTGAGTTGCCTAAAAACAGCCCTTCGGCTTCCAGTTCTGGTTCTCAGATCAATACCTCTGGTGTTAATTCTGCTGCTGCTGCAGTCATTGTGCCCCCTACCCAGTTCCAGTCTTTAACAAATTCCCATCACTCGGTTACCATTCCACTGTCCCATACCAATTATGTTTTCTGGCGTGCGCAGATCGAGCCTTTCTTGGCAGGTCAGGGAGTCCTCGGATATGTTACTGGTTCTTTCCCTTGTCCTTCTCCGACTGTTCTCAATGAGGCCGGAGTAGCACAACCTAATCCTGCCTATGCTCTCTGGGTTCAACAGGACCAGGCTATTTTGAGTAGCATTAACTCTTCCATCTCTGTTGAAGTTTTTCCCACGGTTGTTGGCAAGCGTACATCCAAGGAAGCATGGGATGCACTCGAATCTTCGCTTGCTTCATCCAACCAGGCCCGGCGTATGGCGATTCACTCGGCCCTCCAACAGATTACTCAACATCCAGACGAACCAGTTATGCAATATCTGAACCGTGTCAAGCTCTTCTCTGATGAGCTTGCCGCTAGTGGTCAGGCAATGAGCCCCACTGATTTCCAGATTAATCTAATTCGGGGACTACAGTCTGACCTCAAAACTTTTGCTACGACGGTAACCGCGCGCCCTGAGCCGATGTCTTTTTCAGAACTCCAAGGAGCGTTGATGAGTTTCGAGTTCCTTCATCATGACCCTCTCAAATCTTTGACCCTTGATTCCCCTGCTGGTTCAGGCTCGCCTAAGGAGCCTTCACCTCCTATTGCACCTTCAGCCAATGTTGCTCAGAGACAACAGCATTCGCAGTTCTTCCCTTCCTCTAGGGGTGGCCGTGGACGGCGGGGCCGTGGTCGGAATAACCGCAATTACAACCAGGATTCTTATCGACCGAAGTGTCAGATCTGCAGCAAACTTGGCCATACTGCAGCAAATTGTTTTCAACGCAATTCTAATATGCCTCCGTCAGTGAACACTGTCTCTCCGGCTTCCTCCTCTTATTCTCCCGGTCAGTGGTTCCCTGATACTGGTGCCAGTCACCATGTGACTCCGGACCAGCATGTTCTCCATCCTTACACAGAGTACACCGGCCATGATTCGGTTCAGGTTGGCAATGATCAGGATTTACCCATTGCTGGAGTTGGTAATGTTTCTTTTCCCTCCTCCTCCAAACCCTTACTTGTTAAAAATATTCTCCATGTGCCTACCATAACTAAATCTCTCTTATCTGTCCAACAATTTGCACAAGATAATGGTATTTTCTTTGAGTTTCACCCTGAATTGTTTTTTGTAAAGGACCAAGTCACCAAGAACATACTCCTTACCGGCAAGAGCAGTAATGGCCTGTATACCTTTGATCCCTCTTTGACGGCACAAGGGCCTCAGGTGTGCTCTGTTACGAGGGTTGAGGCAGAAACGTGGCACCGACGCTTAGGGCATCCCCATCTTCAAACTCAACAGCATCTACTTCGTCTTTTTAACCTTCCTGTTTCATCAGTTTCTCGTTTCAATTCATGTCTCTTTTGTCCGTTAGGAAAATCATCTCGTCAGCATTTGTCTTCTACTTTTACTCGTTCAAATAAACCATTAGACCTTATTTTTACTGATGTTTGGGGACCATCCCCGTATCCTAGTATTTCTGGTTCTAAATTCTATGTTTTGTTTGTGGATGATTTTAGTAAATACATGTGGTTCTACCCTATCAAACGCAAATCTGAGGTTTATGATGTTTTTCAAAAATTTCAAGCGCAAGTCGAAAGATTATTTGACACTAAAATCAAATCGGTTCAAAGTGACTGGGGGGGTGAGTACAGATCACTTCATCGTTGGTTTCAAACTTGTGGCATCGTTCATCGCGTCCAGTGTCCTCACACCCATGAGCAACAGGGCTCGGTGGAACGACGTCACAGGCATGTAGTTGAAACTGGCCTCACCCTAATGGCCACTGCACAAATTCCACAAGGTTATTGGCATTTTGCATTAGAAACTGCAGTTTTCCTTATTAATTTGTTACCTACAAGAATTTTGGACAACAAATCTCCTCATGAAGTTTTATTTTCCACCACCCCGGATTATAATTTTCTTCGCGTGTTTGGGTGTCTTTGCTACCCTTACCTTCGTCCCTATAATGCACACAAATTTTCCTACCGTTCAGCCCCTTGTGTTTTCTTAGGTTATAGCCCCTTACACAAGGGATATAGGTGTTTAGATTTTGCAACCAAACGGATGTATGTTGCTCGTCATGTGCAATTCTTTGAAACAAAATTTCCTTTTATTACCATGCAACCACGACAACTCCAATCTACACAATCTTCAACCACCAAGGATACTTGGGTGTCGGTGCCCTTAACAGTCTTCTTCCCGGATAATGGCCGCCTGCAGTCCTCCTCTCTGTCACCTGCTCCTGCCTTATCCCAATCTCAATCCTTATCCTCCAGCTCACATTATAAAACACCAACTCCTAACTCTCAATCCGAGCCCAACAACCTGTCTCCTTTGGTTCCTTCACATAACACGCCACCAAGTTCACCAAGAGTTCTGTCTCGACGGCAACTCTCTTTCTCTCCACCCAGCTTATCCCTACCCCACACACACACCTCACCTGCGTCTAGTACTCCATCACCAGCCGGGCACATCTCTCCAGCACCCACTCGTCGTATGACTCTTCGAGTAAACCCCAAGCCTCTAGCTCATTTCTCCCCTTCTAACTACACTGCTCAGAAACACACCACTCCCACCACTGAGCCAACTTCGTTCACTGAGGCCAACAAGTACTCTGTCTGGCGGACTGCCATGCAGGATGAGATTAATGCTCTGGTACGGAATCACACGTGGACTTTGGTACCTTATCATTCTTCCATGAACCTGGTAGGGAATAAATGGGTTTTCCGGATTAAGAAGAAGGCTAGTGGAGAAATCGAGCGTTACAAAGCACGCCTCGTAGCAAAAGGATTTCACCAACGGGAAGGCATTGATTTCACAGAGATCTTTAGCCCCGTTGTGAAGCCTACCACCATTCGCACAGTGTTGAGTTATGCTCTTTCTTGTCATTGGCAGGTTCAACAGCTTGATGTGCGTAATGCCTTCCTTCATGGCTATCTTGATGAAGAGGTGTACATGACCCAACCACAAGGTTTTCTGGCCTCTGATAGGCCTGACTACGTATGTCGTCTGCATAAGTCCTTGTATGGTCTTAAGCAGGCGCCCCGAGCGTGGTACCGGCGACTGAGTGATTATTTGAGTTCTCTTGGTTTTTGCATCTCCAAAGCAGATTCCTCCTTGATGGTTTACAGGCGGGATGGTATTGTCTCTTATATTCTCATCTATGTTGATGATATCTTAGTCACCGATAGTGATCAAGGTTTCATTAATGCATTGATTCGCAAGCTTGGGGATGAGTTCTCCCTTCGCACTTTGGGGCGTGTAAACTACTTTCTGGGTGTCCAAATCACACCGAATAGCAAGGGTCTTTTGTTGACACAGGAAAAATACATCAAGGAACTCTTGAAGAAATCTGGTATGCAAGAGTGTAAGGGCTTGCAAACACCAGCCTCCACCTCCGTTAAGCTCACAAGAGTTGGCGGCAAAGAATTTTCTGACCCCACTTTGTATCGCCAACTGGTTGGATCCCTCCAGTACCTGGGGATTACACGCCCTGACATTGTTTATGCTGTCAATAAGGTCAGTCAGTTCATGCAAACACCCACAGAGGAGCACTTCCAAGCAGTAAAACGTATATTACGTTATTTGAAGCAAACAGTGCACTATGGTTTACAGTTGTATCATGCAACAACTCCTACTCTCCACGTATACACAGATGCTGACTGGGGTGGTAGTGTTGATGATGGCAAATCTACTGCTGGGTACTTAGTTTATCTTGGACGAAATTTAATCTCCTGGTCTTCGAAGAAGCAGCGCACAGTGGCAAGGTCTTCCACTGAGGCTGAGTATAAAGCTGTGGCGGATGGGTCTGCAGAACTCCTCTGGATTCAGTCTCTGTTGTGTGAGCTCGGTATTTCTCATCCCACTCCTACCATTTGGACTGACAACATTGGCGCCACTTACCTCTGTCATAATCCAGTGCAGCATACTCGGACAAAACATGTGGCACTGGATTACCATTTCGTCCGGGAACAGGTAGCTGCCAACCGTCTGCACATTCAATTTGTTCACAGTGACGCACAGCTGGCTGATGTTTTGACAAAGCCGTTGCCATCCAAACGCTTTCTTTTTTTGCGGGACAAACTACACCTTTGTTCTTCCCTCGGTTCAGTTTGAGGGGGAGTGTTAGTATATCACTAACATTAGGTTGCTTATCGGATCACTTCCATTGTTATCAGATCACTTGTAACACTGTCACTTCTCATCTGATATTGTCCTAGCTTTGGTAGAGTTTTGTCTCTTGTATACTTCTACTCATTGTGTCACACGACTTGTATACATCAGTATATAATAGACTGACTGGCTATGCATTCGATAGCCAATTCACAGCATATTGCAAACACTTGTTTCTATATTTCTATAAAGCCTAAATGATAACATACACAATGATCCACCAAGGCCCAGGAGGTCAAATTTGGAATAAAAGCAAAGTGTGATTCATGACAAAACATACAGTAAAATTAAGAGTTAAGACTTAAGACCCATGCACATAGAAGCCAGTCAAGTCCAAACCTTCCACATCTATAATACAGGCAAGGAGATGTAATACATCCTAGATTTATTTATTAATCTTCAAGAAGGACTTACGCTCCTTTTTTTGGTACACTTACGGGGACTTCAATGTATCTTTTAACTCCGCCACTTGGGGGGGCAGAATCTCAACTCACAAGTCACAATCTGCAGACTAATTCTGCGTCATAGAACAGCTTTTCAAAAGCTGGTATGTGATCTGCCTCTAAGCAAATGGCCAGTGAGAAACTCCCATCATTGGCTGGGTTCGAGTACAAGTACCCCTTTCCTTCACAAGCATTTGCAGGCCGCAAAAGCACTGGTCTCCCCCATCCAAAATCAGCCTCATAAAATGGCAGCCTCATCCAACTAGGAACTGTAAGATTAGGGCAGCGACATGTGATAGGCCCTCTCAAGATTGGTGTGAGATCACCTATTTCTTCCAACCGATCAGTAGCAGACCGCAAGTAACTATCATCCATCCTCTTAATGGCTCTGTCAAGTCTCTCCACCGTATGCAATAAAGGTTCTGATACAAGATCACCCGCCAGAGCAATTGGAGTTGCAGAGAATATTACATTGCCAAAGTAACCTTGTGGAAGTGGAGGAACCAATCTTGACCGACCGTCATTGGCTATGCTTAGCTTGGTTGCTTGGTCACCGGGCAGTCCACGAGCCTTGGTGGCACAACGCCATATGTGTGCGGTCAGGACTTGGAAATTGGTGTAAGAGGTTTTTTTTCCTCCAAGGTTCACTTGCGCTTTCAAAGTATTCAAGTGATGTGGTGTGATCTTGAGGTTTGCCATAGAAGTGGGTTTGGGGTTCTGGGCCGGGACCTTCAAGGTCGGGGGATCATCATACTCCACATGGCGGAATGTGGGCCTTGGTGGGTCTCGAGCTCGAAGAATGGTGCGATCTGTGTACGGTGGGATGCGAATGGAATGGCCGCGTGCAAGGCTGGCCCATGAATTGATGAAATGGAGACATCCTTGACCATCTGATAGAGTATGATGCCAACCTACTCCTAGACAAACTCCACCACAGCTGAACTTTGTGATCTGTAAAGCCAAAACAAGTAAATTTTGCAAGGCAATAACTCTTCACAGAGATCCCACTACAAATGGTTCTTCTAGCAGTGTGACTTCTGAGTGGATACAATGCCAATCAAAAACATTATACTTCTAGGTTTTGTAAGTCATCACTCGTAATTTCTTTAAGTAATTATCTTTCAAAGACTGCAACCAGATGAGTCTCGTGCTCCGTACTTTAGTACCACTTGGCAAAGACTTAGTAAAGACTTACTGATTTATATTGGCAGCGAAGCAAAAGTTGTTTCTAGCTAGTACTATTTGAGGTCTCTTTTTTCTGTTAAAAATCATAATATCACATATCATTTTGCACACACAGCGTAGGTAACAGATGTACCTGTAAAAGCACAAGTGGGTAAAGAGTAACGTCTGAATAATCAACTGCTGGAATAAGCTGGACGAGTTCGGGACTAGGCACGAAGTCGCCGAGGTCACTTTGAGGAGAATCTGTTTCAGCCTCTATCAGTAGCACTCCTTTTGCATTACAGTCTATTTCAATCCTACCATTTTCATCTGTTGCCAATCTCCCAGCCGCAGGATAGAATGGTACGAGAACTTTGCTCAAAGCTTCCTTAAGCACTTGAAGATCAAAAAAATTGGAAGAACCATTTGGCTTGTAAACGAACACTAGGGGCACATAATATCTTGTCTGTATTAGGTCCAAGTTAGAGACCCAGAGCCGTCCATGGGGCGTATCATCTGCTGGAGATACAATACTTGACTCTTTTATGTGGATTTTCATCCTGTTATTGTACAACGATGCAAGACCTCTGCTGTTAAGGTATATATTCTCTGTTTATACAGCTAACATGAAACATTTGATCTTGTAATTACCTTGAGAGAACAAAAAAAGATAGCTAAGATAAAAGAACAAGATACGTTAAAGAATTCCCAATGCCGATCACACCTTATGGTGATAGCAATCTTATTATAGAAAAAATATCTCAGATATCAGCGAAAGGTAGAGATCTAAAACAAAAAGAGTTTCAACTGCTCACTCAAAGATTTAAGCTTTAGAGATGCCAAATAAGTGTTAATGGATCAAAATATTCTGAACGCGAGTCCCAATTATGACCTTTGGAACTACCTTTTTTTTTGACATAAACAAAGAAAAGAAAAAAGAGAACAAGAAATGCCAATTGTACGCTTGTTTATTCAAGGCAAGGGACATGTACAAATTAGAGAAGGCTGTGTACAAAAATGAGTTCTAAGATTATCCAAACCATGTAGTTTCTTTCCAGGATCACATCATCAGTAGGGCTGTAAAGTAATAATGCATCAATCCAAGAAAAGGAGACTATGGTCTCAGCATGTGTCATGGCCAGGAAGGGAATTCTTGTGCTGATCAATTAGCAAGCATAGGAATATCTGTTGGAATTGACTCAATTACAATTATATGAGTCCATACCTGCATATGTATATCCAATTGTTTGTATATGGACTGTGTGGAACAGAAGTACTCCTCACCAGATCTGTTCAGCACTTTTGGTAGATTAACACACGTAAGGCGCAAGGCTTTTCAGACCACTAAAAGGATGAACATGTGGGCACTATCTGCCAAAAAATAGACCAACCACTCAAGGGAACAATGGACACTGCTGAGCTTACAGGTTCAGGATCAACCCCACACCAATCCGAAGTGTGAAGTTCAGTGAATTACAATCAGAACTATGTCATCTGTCAATCATTATGCACAATCAAGGTAAAACAAGAGACCAGAATATCAACATACCTTTAGAGTGGATAAGGAGACCGAAAAGGTGAGGTCAAGAAACTTGCGGAGAGAAAGAGATGGTGCTCTCTACTCACTGTTTCTCTATTTCACCAACAGCAGCGAGGTTTTTAAAGAAACTTCCACATTTGTAGAGAAAATTCCACATAAAAGCAACTCTGTTATAAATATTGTGTTTTAGTGAAGTTAAAATTAAAAAGAAATAGAGGTTGCAGGAGAAGGGAAGAAGAGCTGCAGGAAAGTGAAGAAGCCGAACTTCAGTTCCTCACAGTGTTTTTGTTTCTCTTGTGTATATATAGACATAGTGCAACTAATATTCATTTGGATTTTTTGAATGTTATCCGGAATCCGACCCGCTATTAATGTTGGTATTTCTGCTTCCAGAGTAAGATCCGCAGCTCAAATTAAAGCTATGAAACAGGTAGCAGGGAAATTAAAATTGGAATTGGCGCAATTGTCCGAATTAGAAGCTTTTGCAAAATTCGCTTCGGATCTCGAGAAAGGTACTCAGAGGCAATTGGCAAGAGGTCAACGATTACGCGAGTTGCTCAAACAATCTCAATCAAACCCTCTCACGGTTGCAGAACAAATAATGACTATTTATACCGGAATGAATGGTTATCTTGATTCATTAGAAATTGAACAAGTAAGTAAATTTCTCGACGAATTACGTAAATACTTAAACAGGAATAAACCTCAATTCCAAGAAATCATATCATCTACTAAAACATTCACTGAAGAGGCAGAAAGCCTTTTGAAAGATGTTATTCGGGAACAAATGGAGCTTTTTCTACTTTAAGGAAGAGGTAGAAATAAATTTCTTACTTTTCCCTTTTTTCTTACTATTTTTTCTTTTTGATTGAATTTTTAGATAGAATACGCTTTTGAAATAACTGCCTCATTAAAAACCTTATCAAGAAAAACCCAGTGGGATAAAAACCTGGTGAAGGAAAAAAGAGTGCAGTGCGTATTCTACTCCCCCTCATTTTGGCCTCTCTTGATTTCTTGATATCATCGCATGCCAATCTTCATTGTCAATTTTTGGTGACACTTGGTGACATAGGCTTTACCCTGATCACTTTTGTTACATAACTAATTAAATTGGGCAATACAGGCAGCATTATCTTGATAATTTCTTCTTGGAGCATCAACCTTGCTATCATTTCCATATGTGTCTTGAGTATGTAGCGTCTTTGGACGTAGCCAAGCACTGTCTCGACTAGCTTCATTTATAATAACAATTTCTGCATTATTGGTAGCATTTTGTGCTTGCCATGATACTTTAGGTATCAGCTTGAGTTTTATGTGGATCAAATTAATGACCTGCACCTGCAAAACAAACTATATTTTCTTCGGGTTTACAGGATTATAATGCCATATCTCATTATATCCCGAAGATAAAAGCATAGCCATATCTTTCCAATAGGCTTATGGCAGAAGCTTCAGGCTTCATGTTACTAGCAAAATGAATTGCACTATGATATGGTACTTCAGGACCAGTCTAATTCCTTTATGAGATCTTTCTTCTCAAATTCTTTCTGAAAACATGGCACGATATTTGGAGGCTTCTTCAAGAGTTCCAATAATATTTAAACACAAAAAATAGTAGAAATGCACATATAGATATGAGACATTAACATAAGCAATAATAAATTCATGCATGTACTTTATACTATGCATACTTAAAATGATTTAAATCACGTAAAAATCAATTCAGTTTAATTTTTGTATATTCCCGGGAATTAGTTGCTTCAAGCAACTTGAATCCTTCAGGGATTCTCATGCATATGTCATGACTTATGGATCCATAAAAATATAGGCTGTAAGAGCATCCATTAGATGCATTTCTATTTTTTTTCATATAATGCCAGACTTATCAAAAATAATTTCATCCACCACAGGTGAGTATATCTCATCACAATTAATACCAGGTCATTTGGGTAAAACTTTGTGCTACAAACCGTGCTTTATATCTCACTTTTCCGCACAAATACCCAGTTAATGACCGATCGATTTTTTCACCATCTGGTGTACGGACTACAGGTCCGAAAATTTCTCACTTCACAAGCGAGTCCAACATAGCCTTAATTGCATTTCTCTATTTTGGCCAATCATTTCTGCGCCTACATTCATCAACAGATGTAGGTTCATGATCCTCATTTTATTTAGCGCTATTTTATAAATAAAACAAGTATTCCGTCGATGGTTATTTTACGTCGGTTCCATCTTATTCCTGACACTGTATAATTAATCGAGATCTCATCATTTTCATTTATTTCAGGTACCTGAGTTACTTCTGGAACTGTATCAATTGTGTCAGGGACCTCTTCTTGAGGATTTTTAATTTGAACCTCTACTGGAGGTCTTATTTTCTCACTGGGGCCTTCTTATCTCTTTGCTCCTTTTTCTCTATCGAGAATTTTTGTTTTCTTTGGAACCGAGTATATTCCACGCTTCTGGCGTACTTTAGATTTATTTGCATACTTTAATTGTTCTTCAGGAACATCAATTTGAATAGGAACATTTGCAGCTGATATGGTCACACTTTTCAAATAAATATGTCTGGCAATTGACTTATCAAATTTTGCAAATAAATCATCTTTTAAACTTCAGGTTCACACTAATTCGTTTGAGGATCAAAAATAGATATTGAATAACATTTTAATGATATCTTGATCCAACTGCTTATTTCCTCTCCCTGATGTTGGGTAAACACTTCAAGCAAATATGTCTCCAATCTCAAATTAATGGTTTCAACTACTCTGTAACTGATGGAGATTTTTATACCCAACATCTATTTCCTGCCTTCTTTAAAGGACCGATTTTACTATGCTGTGGTGGAGCATTAAATACTGTATAACCAATGGTCCAAAGGTGGAAGATACTAGGTTCGTGACCATGAACCAATGGGGAGAACTTATGATCTCTTATTGGCTTGATGCACATTTGCTGCGTGTAAAATATCATGTTCTCAAACAGTAATATCTCTTTAGCATTGGTCCTTCAATCAATTGAAAATGTTCGCCCAGATCGGTTTGGGTTTATTTCCAACAATATACATTATCCATTGAACAGATATACCAGCATTATCAAGACATATAGTCTTACAAGATAATTAGGGATGTGTACCCGTGATTGGCTTAATCATAATAAGACCACAAAATGCCAACCTGCGTCTCATAAGTACACAATATACCATCTAGTCGATGCATCGATTTAAAACAATAAAATTACCTAGATGGTTAACACAACGGATTTATTAGTCCGCGTATATGTCCCTGAATTATTGCCAAGAACTTGCTGGTGGTTCTGATGCCTAACCTCATCATAGGAAGGCTGAATACTTAATTTTGTTTTTCCGCAGCAAACAAACACATGGAAATTCATTGATTGTAAAAACTTCTGGTTTTTCAACCGAATGAATTCTGTGCATCATTATTGATCCGGGATGGCCCAACCGGTCATGCCAAATAAATCAATAAATCCATGAACCAACTTCAAGTTGGTGCCAGCTTCAGGCTGCTATTTATGTGCCAGCTTCAGGCTGGATATGATAACTTAGGAAAATTATTTACCAACTTCTGGCTGGTGTATAATATCTATAAATTACATATCTATCAGCCAACTTCTAGTTGGTCTCAGCTTCGGGCTGTGCAAACCGCGTTGTAACAGCCCGGGTAAAATTTTTGATTTTTACCGGGACTGTAGAAGTCGTTTTACCGTGATTTACTGCTGAATTAATCTTGGGTAATTAATTCAAGGTAAATCGGGAGTCGTTTTTCGAAACCGAGGGTTTTCCCGCGCTCGTGATTTTTTTGCGGATTTTTCGGAACTAAGTTGGCATTTTTCGGGTTTTGGAATTTCTCGGAAAATCACACCGGAAAATAACTAAGGAGGTATCTGTTATTTTCTGGTCTGGATCGGATTCGCCCGTAATACAGACGGATTTGCATTATTTGGCTCACATGATAAATAGTATTTTTTTCAGTTTATAAGGAGGGCAGCCGGTGGAGGGGAGGAGAGGTGAAGAAAAAAAATAGAAAAAAAAAGAAAAGAAAAGAATTCAAAAAAAAGAGAGAAATTCGGAAAAAAAGAGGAAAAAAATAAAAAAAAGAAACGGGTGAACTGTTCATCGTCACCTCCGACCTGTCACTGTGCACTCGTAGTGTCCCGAGCCGCTTTTCACGCCACCGCCGCCTCCAGCATGTCCTCCTCCCCATCGCGAGCTCAACCGTGTCTTTCCCGAGCTTTGTCGCCGCCGAACGCTCCTCTCAGAGCCGTTGACCCGCGGCGAAACCCGCGGATCCTCTTCCTCCGCCTCCTGCTCAGCCGTCGCGACGCGTCTCGCTGCCCTTCCACCGCCCTTGGAGTCGCCTCGCTGCCGCCGTCCTCCTGCAACCTTTCCCTCGCGTTCCCGCGCCGCCATCGCCGTCGTTGCCGTTGAACCCGAGGTGAGCTAGGTTTTCCGACCCGTTTGGGTCCGGGTCGCGACCTGGGTTGCCTCCTGGGTTCTTAAAATAATAATAATAATAACAATATGTTTATTTATATATTTCTGTTTTTACTGCTAATTAATTTTGAAGAAAATATATATATACTTTGAGAAAAATATGGTAAGTATGGATACTGATATCTTGAGAAAAATATATATATACATACTTTGATAAATAAATAAGTTATGTTTAGAAAAAAAAACTATTAATATGTTATTTGGAAAATATATATACCTTGAAAATATTTTCTGAAAATTTAATATATATGTTATTTTCTCTGGAAAATTATGGTAATTGACTATTTTTGGAAAATATGTGTATATGGTATACATAAGTAATAGTTTTGAAAATATATAATTATTCTGATAATATAATTATTTGGAAAAGTATTTTACCTTTGGAAAATATATATTTCCAGAAAAATTATGGTGATTATATTTTGGGAAAATTATAACTATTTTATGAAAATATTTTGGAAAGAGTTTTAATTAAAGTATGGTACCGAAGTTATATTCAGAAATACGTACGGTAAATATTTTTCGTAAAAGATAATAATAAAAGATGAGTAACCGGGATGGGTTTATTTCGTAAAATTGGCATCATGACATACTCTTATGTGCATTTATGTGAATATATGTGGTTTTGTTGTATAGGTTTGGATATCGGGCAGTTTCCCGAGGAGCCGGCGTCGTACCGGTCATTATTTTCGGAGTTGAGTAATCGGCTAAGGTGAGGATGGATAACCCTTGATATGTGCCCGTAATGCTGTATGTGTATCTTGTTGCTTGATTGAACCACTGAAATGATTGTTGACTGTTACTTGATTGTTGTGGAAATGTTGTTGCTGTTCTTGGTTCGTTGTGATATTGATTTGTGGAATCTGTGCTGAGAATAATGTTGATCCGTCAATTGTGTTTAATTAGTGATACGAGATTTTAGATTGGACGAGTCTGTGAAATAATTTGGAATAATGAAAAATAGATAATTGATGAAAGAATAAAGGAATTAGACTGTGCTATTAGGTCGTGTGGATATTGTGATAAACTATTAATTGTGAATAACTGGCGCTATATGTAATGTTGATAGATGTTTGGTAATATGGAATTATGTTGGTTATTGGCTGCAATGGTTACGGTTGTTGCTGTTGCTATGATGTTGAGTTGCTTGATTGAACCGCTGTATGGCCGTTATTGGTTTATTGGATACTGTGTTGTGATTGATGTTGGACTGTGAGTAAATGATGTTATGAAACTGTTGAAGGATTTGTCTGTTGTGTAACTTGAGCTGATAGGAATCAGATAATTGTTTGGCTGTTATAGATATTGTGATTGTTGGCAGTAGACAGTGTTGTGTTGAATAATTGGAATAAACTATTGACTGTGGATAATTGAGAAATGGGAATTGGAAATTGGAAGTTGGAATTGATATGAGATGATGATATGTGTGGGAAGTAGTGGTACGACCCGATGGTTTGAAAATTAATTTTAGGATGCTATGGTCGGTTACTTGGTTGATTGGCATGTAGTTGCCTGTGGTTAGGGTATACCAAATACCCAGTGGTTCGGATATACCGAATATCCGTTTGGCTTGTTGCCTGTGGTTAGGGTATACTAAATACCCAGTGGTTCGGATATACTGAATATCCGGTTGGCATGTTGATGCCTGTGGTTGGGGTATACCGAATACCCAGTGGTTCGGATATACCGAATATCCAGTTTTGGGATGTTGATCCCGGTATGGTAAGATTTGGTTTGCTTTGGTTCTTTGACCTGGCATCCGGAATTAATTGATAACCTGGTACGACCCTAGCTTGTCCAGTGACGGGGCCGGAAGATAAAATTGGTAATAAAAATTAATGAGTATTCACTTGGTCTTGGCTTGATATGATTTAGTAGGATTCCTCTATCGTGTTGTTCGTGTTGGTTTTCTCCGATGTGTTGTTTGAGTTGGATTCCTCTGTCGTGAAGTATGTGTTGGTTGTTATGGCAGTATCCTTGTGATGTGATTATTTTTGCTTATTGTTGTGATTGTTGTGTTTATTTCGAAAGTATTATGGTTGAATATATCTCTGTTTATCTTTCGTCGGTGAGCGCTTCGGACTCACCCCTCGCCTGCGGGGTTTCATCCCGTAGGATGAGTTGTTGGTAGTGCAGGAACGTACCGGGCAAGCTGATGCGTACCCTCGGACAGGACTCGGGTCCATTAGTTGCATTGGGCTTTACATATGTTGCCGTGTGAGTTAAAAGTCTTCCGCTGTGCATATTGTTGAGTTTTATGCTGTATATATGTTGTAGTTGGGCCATTGGGCCGGATGGTTGTTGTTGATGTCCCCGGGGGTTCGGGTGACGAGTTCTATGTTGGGCCGAAGGGCCGGTTTTCAGTTTTAGATATGGGCCGTTGGCCAGTTTATTGTTTTATACGCTGTCTGTTGGGCTTTGTTGGGTTGGGTTGTCACAGTTCCGACACGTGTTTACTGTGTACGGTAAATACGGGCCGGGGCGTTTCATTTTGGTAGCGGAGCGGGCGTTAGGTCTTGTCGGGCAGTCTATGTGTGTTGTTGTCTTGTTTGCATAGTTCGCTCCACTTGTTAGTATTTTACATCATTCAGTTAGTGCATTATGGATCCAGTCGAGGGACGCCAGCTGTCGCGGAACATACACATAAGAGGTAAATGATGCCATAATAAGCGGAAATACACATATTATTGATAATACTGATAATTTCATTACAAAGGAAAATATTACATGATATTTTATAAAAAGGGAAATAATACATTGATTTTTGATAAATTATAAAAATAGAAATACATTTAACGATTCGGGACGACGTTGACACGGAAATTGTTTGCGTCACTGTTGACGTTGACTGTGACTCTGTCGCTCCAAGAGAACCACATGCCGCCTCTGTCTCTCTGGCCTGGAATCTCGAACCGGTTAGCTTGAGGGAACCGGAGTGGGATGAGACCGTGATCGTCCCGTGGTTGCCACTGGGTCTCCGTCAGAAGAACCATGTTTGGTTTATACTGGTTCTTCAAGACCCTCAGGGTGCGTGAGAACTCTTGTGCACGTCTTGCCACTCCTCTGCAGTTCCACACCAGTAGCCGTACCTTTGGCCAGGTTGGAGGTAGCCGAGTCATTCTGGGTATGCTTTGGGCTGTCATTGAGAGCTGGTAGTAAGCGCCTTGCTCCACAGTTTGGCAAGTGGACTCCAGGTTGAACTCTTGAAGCCTATCCGAGATGAAGAACTTCACGGAGTTTGCTGAGCCGTAGTATGAAGTCCTCAGTGTCCCATGGTCCTCTAGGAAGAACACCTCTTCCATGGGAGTGACGAAGAATCTTGAGGAGTAGAGCTCGTCGACAAAGACCAGGCGTGGCATCCTGCCGAGCTCGTTCGAAAGTTCTTCAGCACGTTCGTTGACCATGCTGTATGCCAGACGGTTCCTTCTGCCAGGGTTGGCACCTTCGACGAAGAAGACGGATGAGGGAGCAGGCATGTTGATTCAGACGCGTAGGTGTTTTGGTTTTCAGCGTTTTGTGGTTTTGTTTGCTTTAATGCTTTGATGATTTACACATCACCGCTCCTTCTTTTATACTCTTATGGGGAGCGTGATTGCCGTTTTTGATTTTCAAGATCTTGCTTTTTGAATTTTACCGTTGCTTTATTTATTGCTTTACGCGTTTTTCGGACCCATGCCAGAGTTTTTCAGCCTTTTTCCATCTCTTGATTTTCTTTCGCTCTGGCTACTTTGTCTTTTCTTTTATGGTCTTACTATATTTTTCTTGCATCTTTTATCACTTGCATCCGTGACCGTTGAGGCTAGACAGATGGGACCGTACCTCGAGTAGAGTGCATGTGCGACAAGTTCACAGCTGTTCGGACATCGTGGAGAGATACGAGACGAGACAGACGTTTTGGCTTATGCGGAAATTGTGGACAAGTGGGTAACGTGTCTTTCGAGGGACACAGGACGTGCTCGTGATCATCGCCGTGCGAGATAACGAAACAGACGTCATCGTTAGCTGTGTACGTTACGTTTCTCGGGAACGAGGATGTCCACGATCGAACTAGAGCGTCGAGCATGAAAACATATCTTGTTTTAATTTCTTTTTGTTTTGATTTTGTTAAACGAGTCATGTTTTGTTTTTAATTTCTTTATGTTTGATAGAATTCATTTTATCGGTCCTGTTTTTAACATCATTGTGTTCGATCTTATTTTCATTCATGACGGTTTTGTTATGTTTTAAATATTTTGTTTTTCAGTTAAATATGATTTTTCACATCTTAACAAGAGAATTCATAATATAAGAATTTTTGATTTAAAAGGAAACTCATTTTATTTATTCATAATATAGTTTTACAACAGGAGAAGAAGTGCTCTACGGAGCTACTTGCTTCTCAAGATCTTTTACAAGGTTTTGGACGTTCCTCAGGTGTGGAAACAGCCCCGTGCACGCCAGTTCAATTTGTGCCACCGCCGAGCTGATCTTCCTCAATGAGACGTTCAGTTGCGTCAACTTCTGCTGCGGTGTGCTGCTTTCAGCTATCGCTTTGCCTTTCTTGTCCTCAGCTTTCTTGCCGGCACGCTTCCTCCGTCGCTTTGGGGAGACCACCATGTGCTCCTCCAGACCGATGATGTTGGTCTTGAACCGCTTCTTCGGAGGCTCTTCATCGGAGCTTGTTGGGAAAGCTGTGCCGCCGATGTAGCAGTTGTTCTCGGAGTCTGAAGTCGTTCGAGAACGAAGTGGAGAGTCCATGGCTGAGAGTGAATGTCTTAGCTGTGAGGTTTGGTATTTATAAGCGGATGAGATGTCGCTTAAGGGTATAAGCGGTATCTCATGTTGAGATTGGACACCTGGCAGAGTGTGCCAGAAGCTTATCATGGTAGGACCCACGGATAAGACGGAATTTCGGAGACGAAATTCTTTTTAAGGTGGGTAGACTGTAACAGCCCGGGTAAAATTTTTTATTTTTACCGGGACTGTAGAAGTCGTTTTACCGTGATTTACTGCTGAATTAATCTTGGGTAATTAATTCAAGGTAAATCGGGAGTCGTTTTTCGAAACCGAGGGTTTTCCCGCGCTCGTGATTTTTTCGCAGATTTTTCGGAACTAAGTTGGCATTTTTCAGGTTTCGGAATTTCTCGGAAAATCACACCGGAAAATAACTAAGGAGGTATCTGTTATTTTCTGGTCCGGATCGGATTCGCCCGTAATACAGACGGATTTGCATTATTTGGCTCACATGATAAATAGTATTTTTTTTCAGTTTATAAGGAGGGCAGCCGGTGGAGGGGAGGAGAGGTGAAGAAAAAAAAAACAGAAAAAAAAAAGAAAAGAAAAGAATTCAAAAAAAAGAGAGAAATTCGGAAAAAAAGAGGAAAAAAATAAAAAAAAAGAAACGGGTGAACTGTTCATCGTCACCTCCGACCTGTCACTGTGCACTCGTAGTGTCCCGAGCCGCTTTTCACGCCACCGCCGCCTCCAGCATGTCCTCCTCCCCATCGCGAGCTCAACCGTGTCTTTCCCGAGCTTTGTCGCCGCCGGACGCTCCTCCCAGAGCCGTTGACCCGCGGCAAAACCCGCGGATCCTCTTCCTCCGCCTCCTGCTCAGCCGTCGCGACGCGTCTCGCTGCCCTTCCACCGCCCTTGGAGTCGCCTCGCTGCCGCCGTCCTCCTGCAACCTTTCCCTCGCGTTCCCGCGCCGCCATTGAAACGCCCCGACCCGTATTTACCGTACACAGTAAACACAAGCCGGAACTGTGACAACCCAGCCCAACAAGCCCAAGCATACAGTGTGGACAACCTAAACTCGACCCAACGGCCCAAAATAATAAACAACAATATGGCCCTACGGCCCAACATCGATAACATCAACAATAATGAAACTGGCCCAATGGCCCAACAATAATAACAATATGCACAGCGGAAGTCTTAAACTCACTAACACTGTATATGACACATGCAATCTATGGATCCAAGCCTGTCCAAGGGTACGCATCAGCTTGCCCGGTACGTTCCTGCACTACAAACAACTCATCCTACGGGATGAAACCCCGCAGGCGAGGGGTGAGTCCGAAACGCTCACCGACGAAAGATAAACAGTGATATATTCAACCATAACACTTTCGAAGTAAAACAACCATCACAACAATAAGCAAACCCTCACATCACAAGGAAACTATCACAAACAGCATAACAGTGGAATACAACTCAA
>JAKUCV010001565.1:148984-205216 GCA_028386065.3 Turnera subulata | reverse complement strand
TTTTTTTTTGGAAATATTACTTATGTATACTATATTTATATTTTCCCAAATTTTTCCATATGCATAAGTACTAATTATTTTCTTTCCCAAAATCCCATAATAATCATAACATGTTTATCTTAATTTTCCAGAAATAGTCATATCCGTATAGATATTAACATTTATATCCACAGTGTATATACTAAAGCTACTTACGATATAATAACTTTCTTATATATAAGAGATATAACCCATATCACCATTACCTTAATTTCTCAAAAATAATAATATGTTGAGGCATTTATAATCATGTATATATATATTTCCAGAATTATATTATATATATATGTATTATTATTATGATTTATTATTGTTATTATTTATTTTTTTATATTTCCGGGCTGGCCAAATAGTTCCAGCCCAGACATGCAAAAATCCAACCCACACTGCCCACTCCCAAGCCCACAAATCCAAACCCAACTAAACTCTAAGCCCACCAAACCCAAGCCCACAAAACTAAACCTTAACCCAAAATCCACATCCATTCACAAAACCCAACCATAAGCATCGGGTCAACCCGACCCAACACCATTCAACCGGGTCATCACCTACAACCACGGCTGCTCACCTTGAGCTGCAGGTCTGCGACGGCGGCACGGAACGGCGAGGCAGGGTGAGGCGGGGCAAGTTTGGCTGAAGGCGGCCGGCGACAAGGTGGAGGCGCGACGCGAAGAGAGGCAGCAACGAGACTTCGCCCAGATCGGCCTTCAAGCGTCGGCGGCGTCGTGTCAGGGAGGATGGGAGTGGTTGCGGGCGGCTGTGTGCAGAGGTGGTGTCGAGCTCTTCCCGGCGGCCGTGGCGTCCTCTGTGTGCTCTCCAGTGGCTGTGAGCGAGGCGGAGATCGGGGCAGAGGCGGCGACAAGGGGCGACGGTGCGAGGGAGGAGTGCTTCGGTGGGTGGTGGTCATGGGCGGCTTGTCTCCGACGGTGACGGTTGGCAGTGGAGGAGAAAGGAAGAAGAAATAGGAAGAAGGGAGAGATGGTGCAGGGAAATTGGGGGAGACGAGCAGAGAGGAAGACTAGATGATGATGATGGCGGCAAAGAAGGGGAAATAATGGAGATGGTAAGGAAGAAGACAAAGAAAAAAATAAGGAAAAGATGGGAAGGGGGGTCGGCGTTTCACGGGTGAAAAGCAAGAAAAGAGAGAGGGGTCCGGCGGCTGGGTAGAAAAGAAGAAGAAAAGAAAGAAAAAGAAAGGAGAAAGGGGAAAGAAAAGAAAGAAGGAAAAGAAGAAAAAGAAGAGGAAAGGGAAGTGGGGCCCGCGACTGAAGGAAAACCCGGGAGAGAGAAGAAATGTTGCCGGGAAAGAGGAAGAGGAAGAAAAAAGAAGGAAGAAGAAGAGTGACTCGGGCAAGCCTCATATGGCCGGTCCGGATTCTCGTGCCGGGATCCCGTAAACGCAGGGATACTCTCGTCTTTCCGACAAATTCCGTCCCGAGTCCAAAAATACAACTTGGGCTCGGAAAACCCGATTAATTCCCCTGAACGTCGTCCAAGTCTCGGAACTAGAAACCGAGGCTCGGTTATTTAGGAAGACACTCCCGAGCGCGGGAAAATTCTCGGTTTTGAAAAACGACTCCCGTTTTACCTCGAATTAATTACCCGAGATTAATTCATTCGGTAAATCACTGTTTAACGACTTTAACGGTCCCGGTAAAAATCCAAATTTTACCCGGGCTGTTACAGCCATCACCGCCGTTGCCGTTGAACCCGAGGTGAGCTGGGTTTTCCGACCCGTTTGGGTCCGGGTCGCGACCTGGGTTGCCTCCTGGGTTCTTAAAAAAAAAATAATAATAACAATATGTTTATTTATATATTTCTGTTTTTACTGCTAATTAATTCTGAAGAAAATATATATATACTTTGAGAAAAATATGGTAAGTATGGATACTGATATCTTGAGAAAAATATATATATATATACTTTGATAAATAAATAAGTTATGTTTAGAAAAAAAAAACTATTAATATGTTATTTGGAAAATATATATACCTTGAAAATATTTTCTGAAAATTTAATATATATGTTATTTTCTCTGGAAAATTATGGTAATTGACTATTTTTGGAAAATATGTGTATAAGGTATACATAAGTAATAGTTTTGAAAATATATAATTATTCTGATAATATAATTGTTTGGAAAAGTATTTTACCTTTGGAAAATATATATTTCCAGAAAAATTATGGTGATTATATTTTGGGAAAATTATAACTATTTTATGAAAATATTTTGGAAAGAGTTTTAATTAAAGTATGGTACCGAAGTTATATTCGGAAATACGTACGGTAAATATTTTTCGTAAAAGATAATAATAAAAGATGAGTAACCGGGATGGGTTTATTTCGTAAAATTGGCATCATGACATACTCTTATGTGCATTTATGTGAATATATGTGGTTTTGTTGTAAAGGTTTGGATATCGGGCAGTTTCCCGAGGAGCCGGCGTCGTACCGGTCATTATTTTCGGAGTTGAGTAATCGGCTAAGGTGAGGATGGATAACCCTTGATATGTGCCCGTAATGCTGTATGTGTATCTTGTTGCTTGATTGAACCACTGAAATGATTGTTGACTGTTACTTGATTGTTGTGGAAATGTTGTTGCTGTTCTTGGTTCGTTGTGATATTGATTTGTGGAATCTGTGCTGAGAATAATGTTGATCCGTCAATTGTGTTTAATTAGTGATACGAGATTTTAGATTGGACGAGTCTGTGAAATAATTTGGAATAATGAAAAAGAGATAATTGATGAAAGAATAAAGGAATTGGACTGTGCTATTAGGTCGTGTGGATATTGTGATAAACTGTTAATTGTGAATAACTGGCGCTATATGTAATGTTGATAGATGTTTGGTAATATGGAATTATGTTGGTTATTGGCTGCAATGGTTACGATTGTTGCTGTTGCTATTGCTATGATGTTGAGTTGCTTGATTGAACCGTTGTATGGCCGTTATTGGTTTATTGGATACTGTGTTGTGATTGATGTTGGACTGTGAGTAAATGATGTTATGAAACTGTTGAAGGATTTGTCTGTTGTGTAACTTGAGCTGATAGGAATCAGATAATTGTTTGGCTGTTATAGATATTGTGATTGTTGGCAGTAGACAGTGTTGTGTTGAATAATTGGAATAAACTATTGACTGTGGATAATTGAGAAATGGGAATTGGAAATTGGAAGTTGGAATTGATATGAGATGATGATATGTGTGGGAAGTAGTGGTACGACCCGATGGTTTGAAAATTAATTTTAGGATGCTATGGTCGGTTACTTGGTTGATTGTCATGTAGTTGCCTGTGGTTAGGGTATACCAAATACCCAGTGGTTCGGATATACCGAATATCCGTTTGGCTTGTTGCCTGTGGTTAGGGTATACCAAATACCCAGTGGTTCGGATATACCGAATATCCGGTTGGCATGTTGATGCCTGTGGTTGGGATATACCGAATACCCAGTGGTTCGGATATACCGAATATCTAGTTTTGGGATGTTGATCCCGGTATGGTAAGATTTGGTTTGGTTTGGTTCTTTGACCTGGCATCCGGAATTAATTGATAACCTGGTACGACCCTAGCTTGTCCAGTGACGGGGCCGGAAGATAAAATTGGTAATAAAAATTAATGAGTATTCACTTGGTCTTGGCTTGATATGATTTAGTAGGATTCCTCTATCGTGTTGTTCGTGTTGGTTTTCTCTGATGTGTTGTTTGAGTTGGATTCCTCTGTCGTGAAGTATGTGTTGGTTGTTATGGCAGTATCCTTGTGATGTGATTATTTTTGCTTATTGTTATGATTGTTGTGTTTATTTCGAAAGTATTATGGTTGAATATATCTCTGTTTATCTTTCGTCGGTGAGCGCTTCGGACTCACCCCTCGCCTGCGGGGTTTCATCCCGTAGGATGAGTTGTTGGTAGTGCAGGAACGTACCGGGCAAGCTGATGCGTACCCTCGGACAGGACTCGGATCCATTAGTTGCATTGGGCTTTACATATGTTGCCGTGTGAGTTAAAAGTCTTCCGCTGTGCATATTGTTGAGTTTTCTGCTGTATATATGTCGTAGTTGGGCCATTGGGCCGGATGGTTGTTGTTGATGTCCCCGGGAGTTCGGGTGATGAGTTCTATGTTGGGCCGAAGGGCCGGTTTTCAGTTTTAGATATGGGCCGTTGGCCAGTTTATTGTTTTATATGCTGTCTGTTGGGCTTTGTTGGGTTGGGTTGTCACAGTTCCGACACGTATTTACTGTGTACGGTAAATACGGGTCGGGGCGTTTCACGTGTATTTAATAACTTAAAAATGCTAGCTTCAGGCTATTGCATTCCAGCTTCTGGCTAGATATGGTAAGTTTTTATTACTTTAATATTTATGTAGCACAATCTACAAAATAGCGCTGGTAAACTTTCCACAACTTGCTTGTTAGCTACGGCAATAGCCTTTTAATATAGAGATATTTAGCATCTCATTCACATATCGTCTCGATACAATATTCACTCGAAAATTTCCGAGCAGAACTCGTTTTTGAAACGCCCCGACCCGTATTTACCGTACACAGTAAACACGTGCCGGAACTGTGACAACCAACCCAACAAAGCCCGACGGACTGCGTACAAAATAATAAACTGGCCAACGGCCCAATATCAAAAACTGTAAACCGGCCCTTCGGCCCAACATAGAACTCGTCACCCGAACCCCGGGGACATCATCAACAACAACCATCCGGCCCAATGGCCCAAATACAACATATACATAGCAGAAGATTTAACAATATGCACAGCGGAAGACTCTTAACTCACATGACAACATATGCAAAGCCCAATGCAACTAATGGATCCGAGTCCTGTCCGAGGGTACGCTTCAGCTCGCCCGGTACGTTCCTGCACTACAAGCAACTCATCCTACGGGATGAAACCCCGCAGGCGAGGGGTGAGTCCGAAGCGCTCACCGACAAAAGATAAACAGAGATATATTCAACCATAATACTTTCGAAATAAACACAACAATCACAACAATAAGCAAAAACAATCACATCACAAGGATACTGCCATAACAACTAACATATACTTCACGACAGAGGAAATCCAACTCAAACAACACATCAGAGAAAACCAACACGAACAACATAACAGAGGAAACCAACACAACAACACGATAGAGGAATCCTACTAAATCATATCAAAGCCAAGACCAAATGAATACTCATTAATTTTTATTACCAATTTTATCTTCCGGCCCCGTCACTGGACAAGCTAGGGTCGTACCAGGTTATCAATTAATTCCGGATGCCAGATCAAAGAACCAAACCAAACCAAATCTTACCATACCGGGACCACGTCCCAAATTACCAAATCACACCGGGTTCAACAACCCAAAATACCATACCGGGATCAACATCCCAAAACTGGATATTCGGTATATCCGAACCACTGGGTATTTGGTATACCCTAACCACAGGCATCAACATGCCAACTGGATATTCGGTATATCCGAACCACTGGGTATTTGGTATACCCTAACCACTGGCAACAAGCCAAACGGATATTCGGTATATCCGAACCACTGGGTATTTGGTATACCCTAACCACAGGCAACTACATGCCAATCAACCAAGTAACCGACCATAGCATCCTAAAATTAATTTTCAAACCATCGGGTCGTATCACTACTTCCCACACATATCATCATCTCATATCAATTCCAACTTCTAATTTTCAATTCCCATTTCTCAATTATCCACAGTCAATAGTTTATTCCAATTATTCAACACAACACTGTCTACTGCCAACAATCACAATATCCATAACAGCCAAACAATTATCTAATTCCTATCAGCTCAAGTTACACAACAGACAAATCCTTCAACAGTTTCATAACATCATTTACTCACAGTCCAACATCTATCACAACACAGTATCCAATAAACCAATAACGGCCATACAGCGGTTCAATCAAGCAACTCAACGTCATAGCAACAGCAACAACCGTAACCATAGCAGCCAATAACCAACATAATTTCATATTACCAAACATCCATCAACAATACATATAGTGCCAGTTATTCACAATTAACAGTTTATCACAATATCCACACGACCTAGTAGCACAGTCCAATTCCTTTATTCTTTCATCAATTATCTCTTTTTCATTATTCCAAATTATTTCACAGACTCGTCCAATCTAAAATCTCGTATCACTAATTAAACACAATTGACGGATCAACATTATTCTCAGCACAGATTCCACAAATCAATAACACAACGAACCAAGAACAGCAACAACATTTCCACAACAATCAAGTAACAGTCAACAATCATTTCAGTGGTTCAATCAAGCAACAAGATACACATACAGCATTACGGGCACATATCAAGGGTTATCCATCCTCACCTTGGCCGATTACTCAACTCCGGAAAATAATGTCCGGTCCGACGCCGGCTCCTCGGGAAATTGCCCGATATCCAAACCTATACAACCAAAACAATATACACACACATAAATGCACATAAGAGTATGTCATGATGCCAATATTACGAATTAATCCCATCCCGATTACTCATCTTTTATTTATTATCTTTTGTCGAAAATATTTTACTCGTATGTATTTCCAAATATAATTAAAACTCTTTTTCAAAATACATTTTCATAAAACAATTATAATTTACAAAATGATAATCATCATAATTTTTCCAGAAAATAATAATGTATTTATAATTTTCAGAAAATATGTATAGTATTTATCTTTTTCTAAATACATATACAACTAAATTTTCCAACACAAAATATAATTAAATTTAATTTCCAAAATACATATTTATTTACATATACCACAATCATAATTTTCCAGCCAAAATAATATACATATTAAATTTTCCAGAAATTAATTTCAAGGCATATATATAATTTTCCAAGTAATATTAGTTTTTCCAAAACATAACTTAATTATTTATCAAAGTAAATATATTTATATTTTCCTGAAAATTCCAGAATTATATTGTCCATAATTTTCTCAAAATAACTATATTTTCTTTTTAATTAATCGGGCTGGGCTGAACAGGACCAGGCCCAGGCTCGCACTGTGCAAGCCCAGCCGGCCCACGCCCAACCCAAATCAACACAAGCCCACAACCCAGGCCCGTTACTATACCCAGCCCACTATTCACAGCCCGCGACGCGTTTTCACGAAGCGGATCTTTGCCAAAAGTCGGGTCTTACCTCCGGGTTGCAGTGGCTGGCGACGACGGCGAGGCGCGAGGAAGGATGCGAGCTCAACCACGACGACAGGCGGCACGAGCGGCGCGGGAGCGGCGGAAAACTAGGCACGGCGGCGCTGGAGCAGGTGCAGACGCGGGAGGAAGCCGGATCCACGGGTCTGCCGACGGGTCAAGGGCCACTGACGGCGCGTCTCGCAGCGGCGTCAGGCGGAGGCGGCGGGGTTAGAATCGCGACGTGACGATGAAGGCGGTGGCTGCACCGACGCGGAACGCCTCCTGGTGAACAGTGCAGGGCGCCGGTGAGCTGACGAACTGTTCACCATACTCTTTTTTTTTTTCATTTTCTGTAATTCTTTTCTTTTTCTTCTATTTTCTTCTTATTTTTCTCCTCTCTTCAATTTCTGTATTCTTTTTTTCCTCTCTTCTTTTTTTTTCTTTTCTTTCTTCCTTTCCCGGTTCTCTTTTTCTTTTCTTCTCTTTTTTTTTTTTCTCTTCCTCTCCCGGCTGCCTCCTTCTTCTTCTTCCTTTTTATAAACTGAAAATACTATTTAACATGTGATTAACAATAATGCAGTTCGTCCATATTACGGGCGAGTCTGATCCGGACCAGAAAATAACCGATACCTCCTTAATTATTTTCCGATGTGATTTTCCGAGAAATTCCGAAACCCGAAAAATACCAACTTAGTTCCGAAAAATCCACGGAAAAATCACGAGCGCGGGAAAACCCTCGGTTTCGAAAAACGACTCCCGATTTACCTTGAATTAATTACCCAAGATTAATTCAACAGTAAACCACTGTAGAAAGACTTCTACAGTCCCGGTAAAAATCCAAATTTTTACCCGGGCTGTTACAGTTTTTCACAGTTTATTCGTCTGCTGTAGGGGTACATAGGTAGGTGCAACAGCATTCACATATAGTTTTCACGTTTACTAACACACTCCTCCTTGAATGCTGTTGCACTTTGGGTAGGAGAAATTTTACTCTTCAGGAGTATAAGAAAATTCAAGCTCTTCCAGAGCATAAACATTTTACTCCTCCGGAGCATGTTATTCTATAATAAAACTTGTGCTCTTCTAGAGCTTAAATATGTGCTCTGCAAGAGCATCTTTTTCTCATTTTAAGATTATATTGTCATATATGACATATGAATGATTTCCGTTTTATTAGATACGGAATACGTCATCGCATTGTCTTCAGGACAAATGCCCGAGTCATAATTTTAGAAATAACAGTATTACGTTCATATGGAACATTAAGCAGTTATAATATGAGGTAAAGTAAATACAATGTAATAAATATAACAAATAATAATAAAAACTGAAAATAAAATCATTCAATATAAATTAAATTGTACCTTCAGGGTAAGCAAGATAAGAATTATGTCCAAGCATCATGGTCATCAATAGATGGTTTCATCAATATTAGATTGATAACCATTTACATGATGCCTTATTATATGGTCTGTTTGTGACCAATTTCATGTTCATAGCCATGGCCGAAATTATCATATACACTCACATTCACTTCAGGGAAGGGAGCAGGGCCAATTGAGTGGAATTCATAATTTTTTTCAAATTTATAAGACATCACTCCGTTCTGCCACGATAAGGCATAGGATGAAATATTTCGTGAATTGTCTGCCATCATATTGCTACTGCATTTCGTATTTCGTATCATCATCAACAATTTATTCTCCACACACAATATAATTTGAGCATTCATTCGAAATATAACTGCATGGTTGCAACGTCAGGTGCATATACATGCAACAAAACTCTGGGAGAATATCCATCCTCTGATGGTCATATAATATCCCACTTCTGGTGGTCATATTTTTTTTAAAATTTTTGTTTCAAAAAATCTGCAGGATCTTTGATCAATAAGACTTTCAGTCTTTGCCGTATTTTCTTTTTTATTGAGTCTTCCTGACTATTAGCATTTAAATGCATTTCAGCGCCCACAACAAATTTCTTCCGAAAATTTTAAGGGCCTCAAAATTCAAATTACATAATTCCAAAAATTAAATAAATGACTAATTAAAATAAATAAACATGGGCCTTTTATTAATTAGCCCAATTAAAAATAAATAACTTAAAGTTAAATGCGATGGGCCTTGTACAAGCCCAAGCAAAACGTAAATGAAATTAAAAGCGAAAAATTAAATGCAATGGGCCTTTTAATAGCCCAATCAAAAAAAATTAATGAATCATAATTGAAATAAAAGCATAAATTAAATAAAAGCATAATATACGCCTACTCGATAAATCTTTCAGCAATAATAATAGCATAATATACGCTTACTCGATAAATCTTTCAGCAGTAATAATAGCATAATAATAATATGCTCTCATAAGATGCACATAAAAAGATATGCAGAACCGTAAATTAAAATACTAATCCGGCTCGGTTATGTCTCGGGTTAATTTACCATTATCATCATCATTCACCATATATTTCATATATATATATATATATATATATATATATATATTTCAAGAATTTATTTACCGTATTATTTCATGTGTGAAAAATAATATACTTATACCCGGATACTATTTTGATAATACTCTTTCCAGATTACTCCCATAAAATTATTTACTTATCATATCATATATATTCTGTTTTTGGTTTTTTTTTTAAAAGGACTGGGCCTGGAACAGCACCAGCCCAGACCCATCATCCAGCGAAATCCTTCAAGCCCAGGTGCAAGACCACAGCCCGGTCCAACACCCAAGACCCAGACCAGGCCACAACCCGTCAGCAAAACGGGTCAACCGGTCTCGGCCGGGTCGTCTCCAACCGTGGTGGCTTACCTCACTGTGAACTCAGGCGGCGGCGAGCAAGGCACGACGGCGGAGGAGCGGCGCGAACAAGACGGCGCCGAGGCTGCTGGTGCAGATGTGGCGGCGCGAAGTGAAGAGTGGAGGAAGGAGGCGCTACTTGTGCAGCGGGCTCGGCAGGGTCGTCTCCAACCGTGGATGAAGACTCGGCCCGACGACAACTGCAGCGGCGACGACGGCTGGCACGGGACGAAGGTGGCGATGGTTGCAGTTCGTTTCAGCGTCGCGGTGGCGGCGAGGAGGAGAACAGGTGGCCGCAGGTGGAGGCAGACCCGAAGGGTCATGTCGAGTCGTCGGGTTCCGCCGTCGGGTCGTCGCGTCTAGGCGGCGGAGAAGGATGGGGCCGGCGGCGTTGAGATCGCGACGGCACGGGGAACTCGCTGGTGGTAGTGGTGAGACGAGAGGCGGCGCGGTTCCGTTTGGAGTGAACAGTACCAGAGGAGGGTGGCACACTGTTCATCTCTTTCATTTTTTTTCTTCTGCTCTTTCTTCTCTTTTCTTTGCCGGTTTTCTTCTTCCTCGGGTAGAGGCGTTATCGTGCTGATAACTATAAGTTTCCCTAGAGCTATTATGACACTCATAACAAGCACAATATGCAGCGAAAACAAGGAAACTTAACCAAGAACCAAGTGAAGCATGCATAAACCGTATAACAAAATTTACATACCTTGTCCGGTTGAGGTCTCTCACCCAACTGTAGAACAGAATCAGCTAGAGCCAGACAAAAGCCTCGCCCCTCTACGGTATCCACACGAACCGTGACCGGCTTGGAATCGTCACACGAGTCAAGCCTCGAGCTCCCCCGGACTGATGTGCTAGCAAGAGTAAACCGGGAGCAACAACTTTGTGGTGTTTGTGTTCTTCTTTCTTTGACAAAGAATGAAGAAGCTGAAGGTGAGTGTTTTCTCAAGGCTCTCAAGACTCCAAAAACGTTCAGAGAGCACCAAGAGAGGAAGAAGATGATCAGATCATTCACATGCCAAATGAAGACATAGGTTAGTGGAAGTAATGGCCAACATCTTGGCCCCATCTCCCACTTAATCATGTCAAGACATGATAATGCCTCCACTAAACTTTCCAGCACAACACACACCATAAGGTCTGATCTTTGGTCAATAATTCAGCTAATTATTGTCCCAAAACGACCCTGGTTCAACCATGGTCCAACCACACCCGGTCCAACTATGGTCCAACCACTGTTCAACCAACTGCTCGAATCAACGGTTCTATGTGTGTGACCCTGTAGGCACTTGTAACGTCCGACACTAATTGTAAAATCCCATTTTACAATTATAAACAAAGAGCGGCGTCTAGCAATACATCATTGCTACCCGAACGACAAGATCAGTACTGATTCTATATGCCTCGGAACATGTCATCGTCCTTTCGTCCCATTATCTAGATCAAACACGAGACATGGAATATGTCAATCTCGTATATGTTTAATCTATGTTTCTTGATCCCCGAGTTAACTGTATAAAACGGATACCCGTGATATCACCATATCACCTAGTCCGAGCATGGCCATGCATTTAACAGTTCAACTCTATCAAGAAACCATCCGATAATATACCCGTTATATGGGTCGGACGAATCCCCTCTTGATCAATCAAAACCCACTACATAATCATCATATACCCAATGATTACCCTTATGTCCACCCAGTTACGGGTGACTAGGAATAATATCAAAGCACATGATTCATATGTTGGATACCTTGACGATCTCAGGTCGGAGGACAATTACATCTATAAGAACCACTAATGACATACATATAACGTTCCATGTAGTGTTCTTATGTGGGTCGGTCCAGTCCACAAGTTCTCCAACTTGTACCCGTATGTAGAATTCATATCACATATGCAATTCTCAACATACGCTAGTCTTAATTTATTATTACAACCCATCCGTAATAATAATCGACTAGGGACATTTAAGAATATGAAATATTCTAGGGTTATAAGTATATGCAAGCGTTTATCTCATAAACGATACTTATTGGAATAACCTTAATGTGTATACATGACAACAAATAATCATCCATGATTGGCTTTTGGGCATATTACACTAACAATAACGTGTTATAAATATTGTGTTTTAATGAAGTTAAAATTAAAAAGAAATAGAGGTTGCAAGAGAAGGGAAGAGAGGAAGAAGAGCTGCAGGAAAGTGAAGAAGCCGAACTTCAGTTCCTCACAGTATTTTTATTTCTCTTGTGTATATATAGACATAGTGCAACTAACATTCATTTGGATTTTTTCATAACAAACTCTTCTATCTTTCTTTCTTTTTTTCTTTTATGGGTAAATATCCTGTTATGGTTGATGAGTCGTTTATTGGAGATTTTTTGCCTATACAAAGATTCAAACTTAAGTAGCATCTAGTATTATTTTCCTAGTGCATTTAATGACATTTACGATGGGATTTGACCTGTAGGTTTGATCCACCTTAAGGTATTTAGGTAGAATAGGGTTTATAAAGAAAAAAGTCATGAATGAATGAGTCTAACTAATCAAGATTGAGCTATGACATAAATTATTTTCTTTGAACGATAATACTTCCATTAATAGGAAACTAAACCATACTGCGTGAGAAAGCATTGTTTGCAAATACATACACGTACACGCTGGTACTACAATAAGAAACCAAAGGCAAATAAAACAGAAATACACTCAAAAAAAAACAAAAGCACAGAACAAGTGAATCCATTCCAGATGTTCCGCCATTAAGGACCAAACTAAAGGATAGTTCGCACCTTCTGACTCTACCCATGGATGGCTACCGAGTGTTATAGACAGAGTTGAACAAAGTTTGTCTCTTGGTAGGGGCTCCGTGCTAGGATGCTTACAACACGAGGGGAGGCCAAAAGGATATTAGCCCCCGGAGGCTTTAAAATCGAGTAAATAGTATTTTCTGTCCTTTCACTTTCACGATTTCGCATTTGTTGTCCCTCTTCCTTTAATTTCACTCATCTTGTCCCTAAACTCACGATTTACCGGGTCACTTTGTCCATTTTATCCACTACTGCAGGTTGATTGCAGTGGTGCTGACACGTGGCATGGGGCCACGACTAACATTTTTCTACATCATTTTTCTCATTATTTTTTCCCCAAAAATTAATTTCTACAAAATATTATTTGAATTAGAAATTTTATCAAAAACCAAATAATAATTTTTAGATCTTATGAATTTATCTTGTAAATCAACCGGAATCACACAAAGAAAAATACACCCACCCACCCATACTCCACCTCTCTCTACCGGCTGCCTTTACCGCCGCCACCACATGTTGTTGCCACTCATGCCCCCACTTGCTCAATCCACCATCAACTCCACTTCATACTACTCCTCCTCGCACACCACCACCGTCAAATCCCGAACCCTCCCCAATCCCCCCCAAACAACAATCGCCTCCTCCTACCACCCCCCTTAGCCATCCCCGGAATCAAAGGTGGCTATGGAATTGGGGCCCTGCCGGAGGACACCAGCAACAAGAGAAGGTTCAAGGGGAGGAGTGGCAGCAAATGCAGAGTCCCTGATAGCACATCCCCAAGTTGGTCACCATTTCTAAAAGGCCCATACCACTGCTCGCAAAACACCCTTATACCCTGCAATTGCAATTGCAATTGCACTCCCTCATCATCACCCTCTACCACCCCAAGTACCTGTATTACTCTCACCCGGGACTCCTATCTTTTGGATTGATAAGGCAGTGCTCCACCTCCAACAATGGCTTCTTCTTGTCCCCGCCAGGCCACACCGCTACATAGCAGCCGTTGGCTTGATAGGCAACGAGGGAAGACGAATCCTAAGGGGATGCGAGACGAATCCGTCCGGATCCGGTTAGATCGGAGACGGATCCGTCCAGATCTGCACATCACCGGAAAAGGGGCGAGCTCGAGGTAAATCTCCATGGGCTGCCTCAAGCCCCGTGGTCATTGACCAGAGGAGACGCTGCAGAGGTATGGAATATCCCTCCTGCGCCTTGCCGATCGCCGTGAAGCAATTCGCCGTCGCAGGTCCCTCATGACATCATCATCGGCGTCTGGCCAGAATCCGGGAGCTTCAACGACTCTGCCATTCCCGAAACCCAGTCCTCGAATTCCTCCAACCTTGATTGTGAAAGCTTATGTGGTGGGTTGCATTGGAGGCGGCGGCCTTTATCATTGTTAGTCGCCTCGAGCACGCGGCTGGTTCATTGGCAACATTCATGGTGGATTGCGTTTGCTTCGGGAAGGAGAAGCTAGTTGCAGCGCCGCCCAAGCAGCAAAGGCGGCAGCGACGACTTCTCTATGTGTTGTCTGGAAGAGATGAAACCTAGGGCTATTGTAATTAAAAGAAAAGCACTATGTCGTTTTAACATTTGTTTAGTGGACAGGCTCCACCTTTTTTTTTTGCAAATAAATAATAAAATACCGATTTATTTAATCTAATAAGGGTTTAGAAATTGTTTTTTTAAAAAAAATATTTTTGAAAACGAGCAGAGTATTAAAAATAAAAGACAAGAAAATAAAGAGTCACTAACATGTTTTTTTTGACAAAATATTTATTTTTTATTATTATAAAACTAATTTATTTTAATTTAGAAAGGAGTTTTAGAAATTATATTAGGAAAAAAGGAAAATAAAAAATTTTCAAAAATGGCAGCCTACGGGTCCCTTGTGACACATGTCGACACCATAATAATCGACCTGTTATAGTAGGTAAAATAGACAATAGGACCCGCTAAATTATGAGTTGAGGGACAATATGAGTGAAAATTAACGAAGAGAGATAACAAATGCAAAATCGATTAACTGGAGGGACATAAAAAACGTTTTTCTCCTTTAAAATCTGCACCTCTGATTCACAATCTGCACATTAATTCTCCGTCATAGAACAGCTTTTCAAAAGCTGGTATGTGACCCGCCTCCAAGCAAATGGCCAACAAGAAACTCCCATCGTTGTCTGGGTTCGAGTACAAGTACCCCTTTCCTTCACAAGCATTTGCAGGCCGCAAAAGCACTGGCCTGCCCCATCCAAAATCAGCCTCATAAAATGGCAGCCGCATCCAACTACCAACTGCAAGATTAGGGCAGCGACATGTGATAGGCCCTCTCAAGATTGGTGTGAGATCACCTATTTCTTCCATTCGATCAATAGCAGACCTCAAGTAACTATCATCCATCCTCTTAATGGCTCTGTCAAGTCTCTCCACCGTATGCAATAAAGGTTCTGATACAAGCTCACCTGCCAAAACAATTGGGGTTGCATGGAATATTACATTGCCAAAGTAACCTTGTGGAAGTGGAGGAACCAATCTGGACCGACCGTCATTGCCTATGCTTAGCTTGGTTGCTTGGTCACCGGGGAGCCCACGAGCCTTGGTGGCACAACGCCATATGTGTGCGGTCAGGATTTGATAAGTTGTGTAAGAGGTTTTTTTTCCTCCAACGTTCACTTGCGCTTTCAAAGTATTCAACTGATGTGGTGTGATCTTGAGGTTTGCCATAGAAGTGGGTTTGGGGTTCTGGGCCGGGACCTTCAGGGTCGGGGGATCATCATACTCCACATGGTGGAATGTGGGCCTTGGTGGGTCTCGAGCTCGAAGAATGGTGCGATCTGTGTATGGTGGGATGCGAATGGAATGGCCGCGTGCAAGGCGGGCCCATGAATTGATGAAATGGAGACATCCTTGACCATCTGATAGAGTATGATGCAATCCTACTCCTAGACAAACTCCACCACAGCTGAACTTTGTGATCTGTAAAGCCGAAACAAGTAAATTTCACAAGGCGTTAGTAAATATTGTCGTCCTACAAGCTTAAACTCTTCACAGAGATGCCACTACAAATGGTTCTTCTAGTAGTGTGACTTCTGAGTGGCAATACAATGCCAATCAAAAACAGTATACTGCTAGGTTTTGTAAGTCATCACTCGCAATTTCCTATCTTTCAAAGACTGCAACCAGATGAGGAGATCTTGTGCTCTGTACTTTAGTACCACTTGGTAAAGACTTACTGATTTATATTGATAGGGAAGCAAAAGTTGTTACTAGCTATAGTACTATTTATTTGAGGTCTCTTTTTTGCTGTTAAAAATCATAATCTCACATATCATTTTGCACACACAGTGTAGGTAACAATTTTTAATCCACCTCGTTACTTTATATTGAACATAAAGATATGTACCTGTAAAAGCACAAGTGGATAAAGAGTAACGTCTGAATAATCAACTGCTGGAATAAGCTGGACGAGTTCGGGACTAGGCACGAAGTCGCCGAGGTCACTTTGAGGAGAATCTGTTTCAGCCTCTATCAGTAGCACTCCTTTTGCATTACAGTCTATTTCAATCCTACCATTTTCATCTGTTGCCAATCTCCCAGCCGCAGGATAGAATGGTACGAGAACTTTGCTCAAAGCTTCCTTAAGCACTTGAAGATCAAAAAAATTGGAAGAACCATTTGGCTTGTAAACGAACACTAGGGGCACATAATATCTTGTGTGTATTAGGTCCAAGTTAGAGACCCAGAGCCGTCCATGGGGCGTATCTTCTGCTGGACATACAATACTTGACTCTTTTATGTGGATTTTCATCCTGTTATTGTACAACGATGCAAGACCTCTGTTGTTAAGGTATATATGCTCTGTTTATACAGCTAACATGAAACATTTGATCTTGTAATTACCTTGAGAGAACAAAAAAAGATAGCTAAGATAAAAGAACAAGATACGTTAAAGAATTCCCAACCCCGATCACACCTTATGGTGATAGCAATCTTATAATAGAAAAAAAAAAATGTCTCAGATATCAGCTAAAGGTAGAGATCTAAAACAAACAGAATTGCAACTGTTCACTCAAAGATTTAAGCTTTAGAGATGCCAAATAAGTGTTAATGGATCAAAATATTCTGAATGCGATTCCCAATTATGGCCCTTGGACCACATTTTTTTTTTACATAAGAAAGGAAAGAAAAAAAAAAAAAGAAGAAATGCCTACTGTACAGCTTGTTTATTCAAGGTAAGGGACATGTACAAATTAGAGAAGGCTGTGTACAAAAATGAGTTCTAAGATTATCCAAACCATGTAGTTTCTTTCCAGGATCACATCATCAGTAGGGCTGTAAAGTAATAATGCATCAATCCAAGAAAAGGAGACTATGGTCTCAGCATGTGTCATGGCCAGGAAGGGAATTCTTGTGCTGATCAATTAGCAAGCATAGGAATATCTGTTGGAATTGACTCAATTACAATTATATGAGTCCATACCTGCATATGTATATCCAATTGTTTGAATATGGACTGAGTGGGAACAGAACTCCCCACCAGATCTGTTCAGCACTTTTGGTAGATTAACACACGTAAGGCGCAAGGCTTTTCAGACCACTAAAAGGATGAACATGTGGGCACTATCTGCCAAAATAGACCAACCACTCAAGGGAACAATGAACACTGCTGAGCTTACAGGTTCAGGATCAACCCCACACCAATCCGAAGTGTGAAGTTCAGTGAATTACAATCAGAACTATGTCATCTGTCAATCATTATGCACAATCAAGGTAAAACAAGAGACCAGAATATCAACATACCTTTAGAGTGGATAAGGACAGTGAAAAGGTGAGGTCAAGAAACTTGCGGAGAGAAAGAGATGGTGCTCTCTACTCACTGTTTCTCTATTTCACCAACCGTATGTAGCAGTTGGCAAGGAGGTACGAAATGTCTTCCTATGAATGAACAGCAGCGCGGTTTGTAAAGAAAATTCCACATTTGTAAAGAAAATTCCAGATAAAGCAACTCTTTTATCTTTCTTTCTTTTTTTTTCCCTCATACACCAAGTTAGCATCATTTTTTTGGGGGTAAATATCCTGTTGTAGTGTTTTGACTACTCAGGATTTGATCAGGATTGTTACACCTGACTATGATTGGTGAATCTCTCATTAGAAATTTTTCACATATACAAAGATTTAAACCCTTAGTATTATTTTGCTAGTGCATTTAATGACATTTACCATGGGATTTGACGTGTGGGTTTGATCCACCTTTAAGATATTTAGGTAGAATAGGGTTTATAAAAAGAAAAAAGACATGAATGGGTCTAGCCAATCAAGATTGAGGTATGATAAATTATTTTTCTTTGAACGATAATACTTCCATTGATAGAAAACTAAACCAAACAGCGTGAGAAAGCATTGTTTGCAAATACATACACACGCTGGTCCTAGAATAAGAAACCAAAGGCAAATAAAACAGAAATACACTTAGAAAAACGAAAGCACAAAACAAGTGAATCCATTCCAGATGTTCCGCCATAAGGACCAAACTAAAGGATAGTCCCACCTTCTCACTCTACCATGGATGGCTACCGAGTGTTATGGACAGAGTCGAACAAAGTTTGTCTCTTGGTAGGGACCCTGCTAGGATGCTTACAAAAAGAGGGGAGCCCAAAAGGATATTAGCCACCAGAGGCTTTAAAACCTGCACCTCTTATTCACAACACTTGATAAACATTATAAAGATGGATATTACATTAGCCACTAGAGGCTATAACACCTGCACCTCTTATTCACAACACTGGATAAACATTATAAAGATTAGCATCCCTAGGAATGGTATATGGGTTTAGGAAAAACAATATAGTCAAATAAATGTTTTTTAGTTTTCTTTCTTATACTAATTCATGAAGGTGGGACTCGAATACGAGACATTACCCATTTTGTACTTTTTGACACAAGAGGGCCAACGAGTTAATGTTTTAGATAATTTGTATAATAAATTTTAATGTAAGGATAAATTGGAAACAAATTTTATATTGCATTGTATAAAAAAATAAATTTTAAAATAGAAGAGTGCCCAGAAAATAAGACCTAATATAGAGGGGTTTTTCTGAAAATAAACAATCAATTACATCAAAAGGAAAAAAAAAAGATAAAGTGAACAATCAAAAGTACATGACTGCAAAAGAAAATGATACAGTATACTAGTAGTATATTTGCACATACGTACAGAATGTGATGCATATGATCTATTTGTCCTCTTTTGTACTTTTATTATCATCAATATAATCATCATATCGTTTTATTGATTTGCTGGTAAATTCTGCTGCGGGAAATTGCTAGAAGTGACTGTGATTGCTTTTCGTAGCGAAAGCCATTTGCCTTGGAATCATCTGCAGACCAAACGAAGATACCATGAAGCTGCTGCTGATTCTTAAGCTCACTGCAGGCTGTAAAGAAGCCATTTGCAGGGGTTAACCCTCTACTTCCGTCGCTGTTGAAGCTAACCAGAACTTTTCCACCGTGATAATTATAGCTTTGTGTCTTGAAATAGTTCATAAACTGAGATATAGTGGTTCCCTTATCATATGCGTAAAATTGGAAGTTGACATAATCTATGAGGTGCCCGTAACTCCTCCACAACTTTTGGTAATGAATTTGGACTTGATCATCATCAAAAGGTGCTATAGAGGCAAATGAAATTACTCCATTCGTCTTGAGGGTTGATATGAGTTGCCCTATGCATTCTGCAAAGGTTTCAGGATCAGCTTTGAAGTGTTCATAATCGATATCGATCCCATCTAAATGGTACTCTTTGATGATCTTAGTGAGCGAAGAGGCAGCATTAGAAACCCACGAACTAACTGAGGAAGGATCGAAATAGGCGTAGTCCCTGTATACGGTATCGCCCCCAAGGCTTAACGCCACTTTGACATTTGAATGAGAATTTTTAATGGAAGAAACTTGGGAGGGGCTGAGGTTGTCATTATCCCAAAAGATGTTGAAGTTACCATTGGTGGGAGAAGGTGAACTTGAAGTATCATAGTCTATGGCAAAAGAGAGGATAAAATGGAACTCAACATTTGGGTTGATGGGGACATCTGTAAATCTGACATTCTTGAACAAAGCCCCTATGTATTCTCCAAAAAGCTTTGAGTTTGTAGGAGCTGCTTGGACCCATATCTGGTAAGGGAAAAGCGCCAGAAGAATGAGGAGGGGAATGAATAGAGAGAGGGATTTCATTTTTACTTGAGGGTGTTTATAGATTAGATTGTGAGTTGAGTGGACGCTGTTTGATGTTTATATACACAGTGTTCACCATTCTGGAGTATTTGGCCTATTCAACAAATACATTATGTAAAAGGATTTGCAGATCTTGCCATTACCGCCGTGGGATTTCGTGAACATCAGATTAGTTGAAACATCAAAATGTGTTGGGACATCAGATTGGTACCGTGGAATATTGTTTGTCACAGGAAGATATTTTTGTGTCCACTTTTCCTGACTACTACTATGATTGCGGTCAACACTGGGATACCCACACTTAATACAATGTACTATAATGCTTTTTCTATTGACTAGTAGGTACACATATATTTTTAATCACTGAAGAAGATGGAGGCATGATTAGGATGGGGTTCAAGTCATGGCAAGCTTATGACTTCTCATTTTCTTTTTTTTTATTAGACTTTTTATGATTAATCTTGTCGGTTGAATTTAACCAAAACAACAAGGTAATTACTGGTGGACGCTTTTTCAATGATTTTTTTCCTTTTTTTTTTGTTTTTAAGCATGATATTCAATGTATTTATCATCATGTTGATAGATGAATGATTGCTAGCACAGTTAGGTCATTCTTTTATTTATTTTTCTCATATATTTATAAAATATTTTAAAAATAAGTTTCCAGAACACAAAACTTAAGTAAAACTAAAACAGAACTGCCAAATAGTCCAACTAGTACAAGCGGAGCGTTATTTTTAGATTTTTCACCTTTCTAAAGACCATTTCATCATTCTTTAAGGGGTCTCAACAGAACATATATATATAAGATGATCCAACTTACATGTTTGTTTAGTCAGTGGAACAGGTTCCTAAGAATGTCTTGATTGAGCCGCTGGAATGCTGGAACCTGATCAACATGTTTGGCTAGTTCAGCCACTACTCGATCCATGTAAATTCCATAAAGCACGTTTCTGTTTTCCAAGAGTTCCAATGCTTTTCGAGCATGGAGGATTGAAGCCATGCAATCTTCAAACAGGCCTGCAGTATCAATACTTACATTTTCATTTTCTGGTTTCCAGTACATGTTTCCGATGTTTTTTTAGATCCAATAACGAAAGTATATAAATAGTCATCTTCAGTTACATAAGCACGACTGAAATTCTGGAGGAAAAACCAATATTGAGTGCATGCATAGATGAGCTGGATGCATCAACAAATCAAATTCAAGATAAAGATGGATACCAGTGTCAAAGTTTTCTCCCCTAGCCCAAGTTAGCAAGTAGTCCAATATCAAGAACTCGATAAGCTGGATCCTGCCGTCCACGGGAAAGTTAGATATGAACTTTTTGAAAGAACGACCAACATACCAGTGAGAAATGAATTGCACCAAGGACTGTCACATATCACAATTAATTGAATATCCAGAAATTATTGAGCTTCCGTAGTCTATTTGAAACGTTTTAACATAGAAGAAAGTAAACCAACTTTTGGCTAAAACAGGAAGAAAACCCTTAGAATCAGCTAGGCTTGGTGGATGGAGAAAACAATCCGATTTATAAGTTGAGCAGTAAAATGAAATAGAAAAGAATAACCCTCCCATGAGCTTCTTCGGAGAAAAATAAGAAAGTACTGGATATTTTGTTATAAAACTTCTACAACTACTATTCTAGGCACATAACAAATGACAAGTCCAGCAACGTCTATGAAATCAAGAAAACATAAGGTAAAATCAAAGAAAGGTTAATGACTAAACAATCGGTAGCATGTTATAGATGATTATGTACTAATTCGAACATGACAGCAACAGGCTTCAGCAATTAAGATCATAACAACATGCCAAACTGAATAGAATTAAGTATGATGGATATCTATTGTCATTATGAATCTTAATATCGACTACTTACATGATGAACAAACATTCATGCATGTTTGGGAAAGCATCATCGAAAGGATCTAAGAAAAGCAAATTTTCTGCTACCACAGAAATTTGTTGAGAAATAGAAAGTATTGCCCGCTGCCCAATGTAAGATTCGCTACCAAGCTTGCGGATCATGTGCTGAATTTGAAACCTGCCATTGGTGTCAAAGTGGGATGACTCTGCAATGAAAGAAAGAATACCCAAGAAAACTAAAGTTTAAATGTGGAGTTGCAAGCAAGAGTAAAACTCTTATGGCAGTCTAATTCCAGGAAACAAATTGCTTCAGTTACTGACCCTTCTAATCAAGTTGTTTAACTTACAAAGTTCAATCATCAAACCTAGATTCCAACCACAACAGGGCACTTACCATCTCCACAGAATTGTGATGGAGAACACATCCTTCTAATCAAGTGCATTATTAAGCTGCTGATGATCCCTTCAAGAAGCTCTGACTTATTTCCTACTGATAACAGATTCTTCAGTGATGCTGCACATGAACCAGGAAGGGGGAGCAGAGTCACTAAAGTGAACGGTAAGATATGGTGAAGGGGTCCATAGCCAAGTATGAGCACCAGTGTTAAGCTCCTGACAATAAAGTTCGACTAGATGTTTCTTCAAGTTAAAACAATTCTCATACTCAATGGAAAGAAGACTGATATCCTAATAACTCTAAATCAAGTAGCTTTAAGCATTCCCCGGGTGTGAGCAATTCTAGCACTCTTATATAATCCCTTATCATGTTTCGTCACAGCCTTGATACCAGCGCTATTAGCACTGCCTTGCCAAAATAAGTTTGCTTTTTCCTCAAGTGAAGTCTGATATAGAATGTGCATGACTTCTAAGTTGACAATGCTCCAGGCAGTGTGTCACTATCCAACACATATTGACCTCTACATCTTCTCATGCTTTAGAATCTTTTTCAGTGCCTGACTGAATTTACATGATCTACCTGCCATACATGTGCCATTACTGTCTTAGCAAATATAACAGCTCCAACCTAATCCAACCAATTAACCGCATTCATTAAGTCAACAAACTATGCAAATCTGAGCTACACTTCTTGGTTTCTTGAAGTCGTATCTCAGCTTAGATTCAGTTTCTCAACTCTCAGCTCTTTTATTTAAACAGATGGTTAAATTAACCCCTACAAGCACCAAACGCTTTTTTTTATAAAAGTGCTACTCATTGATGCGAAAAGATTTTCTCTATGAATGATATCAGAAAAGCTATCTGTAAGCTATTACAAACACGATCCCTACCTAAAATGAAATCTACTGCTTGGTGTGACCATTCAGCAAAATTACCATCCTCCATCTGCAAAATTTTAAAAAAGAAAAAAGATATCAAACAAAAGCTAAAGATTGTCCACCAACTTCCCAGAAATGCAGCAGAGCAAAATAAGAGAAAGAAGAGAAGAGCATGGAGAAAGGACAAGATAGGTGAGAGATTTAAGATAGAACTAATAGAGAAAGCAGTTTAGTGCTTTATTCAGCCTTTAGAACCAATCGTCCATTACTCCAGTTGAAGTAGTTTCACAATCAGAACCAATATAACTAACTTGAACGACCTTTGCCAGCTTTTCCACTAACTGACATATACAACCACGTATGGCCTATTTCACAACTAGAAGTTCAACGATAATGGACAAAATCCACAAAACGTGCCAACATGAGATCTAGTAACATTTGTCTATTATGTTATAGTTTTTCACATTCAGAAAATTCCCAAGCTCAGAAACCTATTTCTCAAGGTTAACAGTGTCCTGGTAGGAATGTCATCCCCAAAACTACAACCACCATTTCATATCCACTATATGCTGATTCTGTAGAATGGAGCTGCCGTATCTGATTCTAGAACCAATGCCAATAATAATTTTGCATTATAGTGAAAACATAACTCAGTTGAGCGTACTCTATTCAGAAACAAAAATACTTATAAAAATTTATCAAAAGCATAAGAATGTAACCGACTAAAACTCCTCATCATCTAATGACAAGTGATTTCTCAAGTTCTTATTCAGAAGGCATGCCATATTTGAAACAAATTATGCAGTAGCACAGATCTTGGTCATCTTACTAACATGACAACGCACAAAAGTAGTAAGTGACTGGCACTTACGGGAGAAGCACTGTCGCATAGCTCCACAAGAAAATCCACAGAGGCCCTAAGCTGTTCCACTTCATCTTCACTGTTTAACTCTGGAGTTTTACATCGACCAAAATTCAACTATCATTAGGCAAAAGATTTAAAACTAATTTCTTTTTTTTTTCAAAAAAAAAAAGGCTATGATCTGAACAAGTACATGTATGTTCGAATCCGTTCATGTAAAGTACTATCTTCAAATCCAAAATAATGCATCATACAATTTCTGTGGATGAATAACGATGGCTCACTATTCAAACCAGTATAGGAACAATTAGAAGAATCAAACCATAACTACCTGAAAAATGCAGACGACGCAGTTTTGGACAGTCTCTTCCTCTCCTCCTTTGATTTAACCGCACTAAACAAAATTAAAGCAACGATTAAAAGTAATTTACAAATCAAACAAACAACTCAAGAACAATGGATGCATAGAATACCGATCACTAAAAACTATTAAGAATCAAAGACGATCATGTTAGACCTTGTCTAAGAAACCGTCGACGAATAACGTCATTGAATCTGTTGCCACTGCCGGAGACATCTCCGTCACCGTTAGGGCTCCGTCTCCCCAAATTATCGAAGAAATAGCACTTGCAAACAGCAGTTTTCGGGAACAAATCGCAATGCGAAGCATCTACATCCAAACCAAAAAAAAAAAAGAAAATAGATCCGGTTTTCTTTCTTTTCAAAAAAAATTGGAAAAGAAGGAAAAGGACATCTAGATGGGAGAGTAAAAGGAAACAGAACCTTCAGCTTCCTTGAGATCTTCTCGGAGGCGGAGGATCTCTTGCTTTCGCTCCTTAGCCTAAAAAAAAACAAACGAATCGATCAGTCTCGGTTTTGACCGCTACATTTTGCGGTGAACCAAACAAGACGAGAGAGTAGACACAGGAAAGAGTGGAGAGATAAGGAGTAGAGAGAGTGAGTGACCTTACGCTTCCAGCGGAGCGCGTCGGAATCGGGAGGATGATCGGCCACAGGAGGCTGTTTCTGGAGGAGCTTTGATCGGAGAAGAGAGACGGCAACGGCGAGCTTGAGTGATTGATCGTCACTACTACTTGTGGTTGCTGCTGTTGTTGTGTTTGTTGGTTCAAAGGTTGAAGCCATTTTCGCTGCTCTGCGAAAATTAACGCGGGAGATGGTTTGGGCCCTTTTGGGTCTCGGTTCTTTGATTCTGTGTTTGGTGTGTGGTATTTATGGGCCTTCTCTGAACAGTTATGAATGCAGTTGTCTATGTGTACACACCACCGTAATGCCCTCATAGGTCACCCAAATTTATGTTTATGATTTCATATTTCCTTTTACCAAGGTAACGATTTAATTGTGATTTTACGTGTAATTATTACCACCCTTTTTATTCGAGGATGGAATATCATCATCCTCTATTATTACTACTAGTACTCTACCCCGTGTGAACACAGGGGCTAGCATTTTATAAGCTTCTGTGTGTTTTTCTAATTATTTTTTCCTAGCAACTTAAGTCGTGGTGTCGTACCAAATTATGTTGCACGATCTATGTCTTCAGTGGATGTAAGACAATAATTGATGTAAGATGGTTTTTATAACAAAGTCACCTCATGTTGTGTGATGTTGATATTTTATGTTTTGTTACAGTGTGCACAGTCATCTATCACTTTCTTTTTTTCGCAGGAATCATACTTTGTATTAATTGCACAACCACACCAATTACATTACTTATACAAATACAGCTAATAACCACATCTTAATAAACTATAAACTATGTTTTAACCCTAATCGAAATAACCTGCTTGGAGCTACAAATTTAGTAAAGACATCAAATCATAGCTCCACACTTCTAACCATTGTTGGTATTACTGAAAATTAGGCATTGAAGGAATCCTCACACAATCAATAGCCTAGAATTTAGGATTATTTGACTAACTTATCCTAATTTTACTTTTATCAAATCTAAACAAGCTAGATGTGATTGTTGTTATGTAAAGTAAAGATAAGTATGAAAAATACTCAATTAATGATCATTGAAAATTGCAAAGCGACCATCTTTTAGGAACAATTTTTTCCCCCTCAAACATCAATTAATTCGGAACGGAAGGAGTACCTTCAAGCCTCGGCATTTTTGATACATATAGACTCAGATGTCGATGTCTCCCTAAAACCTCAAAACATACATGCAAAGCCTCAAAATGTCATCACCTTTGGCATTCATCAGCTTCGTCGTTGTCATCCTCACTGTCTTCCTCACAGCCCGGTGCCAATGCTGTCTCCGTGCGCCCTTGCTACCCACTGCCTTAGCCTTCCCACTGTACAGTTATCTGTCACACGTCTTTCTCTTAGAATTTGATCATTGTCCTTACCTAACCTCATGGAAAAGGTATATTACTAAGTGTTATTTTGGCAGGCCCACTTGATATGTCACAACTATTTAAGGGTTCCTACTCTGCAGTTGTTAGGATAATTCCGCTACAGAAATTTAATGTTTAACAATTTAGTGCATATAGAAATACTCCATTGCTTCTTCAACGAAAGAAACGTGAGCATACACAGTTCCAATGAACTATGAGAGACAGGTTACACAAAGCGACATTAAACCCTATTTTTTTACTTTAAAATTTATTCGTAGAGCTTAGATCATATGACCTATATCTCAGTTTTTATTAATCGATCAGCTGGTATTCCAATTCCAGAGTTCACAAGAATTTTAACAACATCCAGCCAGGGATCTAACAATTTGAAAATTTATTTTTTTATCACGGTGAGGGCTCATCTAGAACTATCTCTTAACACACATCAAGTTTTGGGTTCGAGTATCACTATTAGTATAAAAAAAACACACATCAGGTTTCTAACTAATCATACAGAAATAACCCATTAAATGTCAAGCTTTACATGATCCTATCTCCTTGCAATGTTCATCTTCCTCATTTCGTTGGCAGCACTATGACATTTCAGTTTGATTAATCAGAATCCCTATGTATTTAAATTGATTCGCATAAACTATAACGAATAACTATCTGGTGAACCTTGAGAAAACAAATGGTTAAGCCCTGCCATACAAAAGGTTACACCACAGAAGTAGGAATTAGAATTAGCACACCACTGACCAAGTATGTAAAAAGTCGGTAACTAGGTGTCAACCAATCATTTATGAAAGCTAAAAGGCACTCTTGTGTCAAAAGCAGTCTCAGAGTTCAAGTCCCACCCAATATCTAAAAACTGTTCAAAAATAAAGCTAAACGCAAACAAACTACTGACAGGCAGAACTGTAGAAAGAGAGATTTCATGCTTGCCTAAACATAAAAGATCATCTTCAACCATCATCAAGGCAAAAATGGAATTTATAATTGTAAACTGACGACAATAAACTAAATTACTAAGTCCATGAAACAAAAAATGATTGGTAACTAAAATAATACAAAACAACTGGACCCATAAAGGGCGCCCTCTCGAGCTACCAGGCAACTGCTTAACCAAACTCGAGATCAAAATCCAAGGCATTATGGTTTTTCTTTCCTTTTCTCAGTAACACACAACTATAACCTCGGCAAAAATAGACAACTCAGGAAAAAGAAAAAAAAAAGAAAAAAGAAACAAAAAAGACTTGTTCTTGGTAGCTCCAACCTTATCACATAGTACAAGTTTGCCTGAAGGAGCTTAAGATGGCGCATTATGATCTGAACGAGAGCACAGCAATTCATGTTGAAACAGAACACAGACTACTTTGGTTTGGTGTAATAGAATGGCTTGCTAAGCTTGCCGGAACAAACTCTCGCAAGCCTCGATATCAGTTGCCTGTGAATCTAATACAACTTGTGCGTTGGGACTGGAACGCACAGTCCTCATTGCTGCATCAAAAACAGCTTTCTGGTACATGTCATCCTCCACCTTTTTAAGGACCTCTGTTAAAACTTGGAAGTCCAAACCCCCAGCTAAAACTAGCCTCCCAAAAATTTCACCAAAATTGCTCGGTGCTTTTGGCAAATCAATGCCAACATCATCCAGCATCGAACCATAAAGCAAACAACCGGTCCCAATGTCCTTAGCTGTGATAACCTTCTTGGCAAACAAATGTTCCAGAAGTTTGCTAACTGGCTCTACGCGTGGCGGATTTTCCTCCAACGCAATGGAAATGGCTTCTTTCACAAGTTCCGGGTGATAAGCTGGAGACTTAAGTTCCTCGACACACAATAATGCTTCATCCAGAAGCAAGATGCTGAAATATTCCTTTAGAAGTGAGGCAGTCTTTCGCTTAAGCTCATCAGAATTGACCCTTGCAACAGGAGCCACTGGTCTCTCTGAGACTGGAGGTGTATAAGGAGCAGGTTTACTGGGAGCTGGAACTTGGGCAGGAGGCTCTGCACTGAAACCATAGCCTGAAGGACGAGGCGAAGGACCACCGCTTCCTTGCAATAGAGCACTACTCTTTCCACCTATAAAGCCACCAGTACCCTGAGGAAGAAGCCTTGGATTCAGTGATGCTGACTTGTTAAACCCTGATGATTGGACACGTCCTGGAGGCTGCATGGTTGACACATCACCCCGTGGTATTGAACGGGTGCGCGGCATCTCCCAATTGTCATTATCAATCCCAGGCATGCCAGGCATTCTCCTAGTTCCTGGCATGCCAGGCATCATACCACCAGCACCCGGTCGGTTGATGGGGAAGCCGCCCGGCCCAGTTGACCCAGGAGCAGCAGATATAACCCCACGATTGTTTCTCATACTAGCTGTGGCACCAGGCCGTAATCCAAGATTTTTCTCCGCTTCAGAATGTATTTCAGTAATGGTTTTGGCTTTCACCTGCAAAGACCAAAGGTATGAACTTTTAGCAAATCTTCAACCTACATACAAACTCAAAGCTAATGGATACTGAGCGCTACCTCTTCACGCCTTGGAACCCAGTTGTTTGCCCGAAGATCCAGCACATCCCGGATCATGAACCTCAGACGTGGCGCCAATTGAGGATTTGATGACAATTCCTTCAATCGACTAAAATACACATCATTTATGCGCCGTGATTTTGGGCTTTCATCAAGTTGCTTGCCAATGGTGTTGAAGAACTGACATATAGCCTCAACATTTTCTTCAGCAGGGCAAACTTTATTGTCGGCAGCTCCTAAAAGTTCCTGTTTAACATGGCAAATTACGATGAGCAATCGTACGAAACAACATGTTACAAGACAAGATGCAACTAGTGAGGATCTTATTACTAACCTGAACAATATGATGAACAATCCTTTCAGGAACCATCCTCTGCTTCAGCAGCTCTCCAATCAGACGAATGTTTCCAAGGGTCCGGAGCTTAACCAGTCTCTCCTTATCCCTTCGTTCGCCCTCTTGGTCTGGACCAGTCATCTGCCTCACTTCCTCCCTCAATTTATCAGCACCCTCAAATGCCTCTTGACAATTATTTAAGAGAACTCGTTTGAATGTAATTTCTTTTCCATCTGGTTCATCTGATGGGAATTGGGGAAGCTTCTCATTAAGATCAGAACACAGCTGTGCATACATAGGGCAGAATGTGGGTTCCAGGACAGCCTTATCAAATATAAGTGAGATCACATCCTGCATTGCAAGTGAATTGTGAGATTGACTAAAAACTGAAAAATAAGAGAATCAGGCAATAGATAATACAGAATAAAAAAAATAACCTTCAAAATGTCGGCTGACGTGATGCCAGAGTCAATAAGTTGACCCTTGAGGACATCAAATTTCTCTGGTGTAAGCTTGTTTAGTATACTGTTCAAACCACACAAAAAAGTATTCAGCCAAAAGAGTAAGTTCAAATAAAACCTATATTAGACAAACAAAGGGTTGCAACAATTTTAGAAGGGAAATCATCATTCTAGCATAGTGGATAGGAGCACGTCATAGAAAAGCTTCGGTTGTTCAAATGTTACCATCAGTTTAAAAATTAAAAGATTAACAGAAAACACTTTGAAGTCAATTAAAACACACATCACTTTATTTAGAAAGCTTTGAAGAATCTAATATCACAAAAAAATATGCCGAGTCCATGAATATGCATACGATTGAGCCATTAGCATCTGCAATAGCAGGAGCCATGCAAATCAAAGTCTTGGGAAAAGCCACTACAGAAACAAGTGGGACTATAGTAACAAAGTACAACCATCCACCCGAAATGCTGATAGAAGGAACAGAGACAGATTAATGATAGTTACCCTTTTACTGTTTTCAAGACACGGTCCTTCTCAGAAAGACTCCCCCTCCTAGCAGACCATGGTACCTCGGCCTTGACCAAAGCAGGAGCAGGTCCGCCCTGTTTCACAATAGGAATGCAAGTGTTGAAATAACAAGGCTCAGACAAGCATCATAAGGATAAGTGTTCTCAAGTAAATAGTAGAGAACTCAGAAAAACAAGTAATCACCACATATAAGCTGAACAAGGCAACAAGGAGCTCCTAATAACAGATCAATAAATATAAGCTAAACAAGTCACAAAGATCACTTAATTACAGCAGCATATTGTCATTTAAGACACCACTCTGAGCTGTGCAAATCAACAAATGAGATAACAATTATCGATACTTCTAATGAGACGAGGGCTATAAAGATATCTACCTATAATCTGCTAAGGAACTGATAATAAGAATTTTGAGCTTTGCAAAACATATTTTCTAAAATAGTTAACAGTCATCTTACATTGAATAAGTAAATTTCTATTCACATTTCAGTTCAATAACATTGGCTCAATCTAGTAACTTGTTGGGCTATATCATAATATCCATAAGACAATCAAATATTTCCAGGTCACCACATGAAGAAATTCTAGAGAAACTTTTGCATAGGAAAAGATTCAGATATAAGTTGCCAAGTTGCCTGTATAAATCAACCAAGCATTCCCCAAGATCAATGTACCAAAGAGCTAATGCCCACTCCAGCACGCAGTCATAAACATTCAACAAGTACTTTTATTGCAAATGGATATAATATAGGACAAAAAATTCATCAACTAGCCAACAGGTTATATCCTGTTTTCATGCTGAGTTCCATTGAGAAAGTAAATCAAACCTAAAAGTTGTATAGATAGCACGGTGCAAAATTAAGCAAAGAGCATTGACATAGATTACCGATTGGTTTGAAGATATTTGAGCACGAGAAAATTGGGAATTCAGCTGGTTTAGCTGGTCTTGACGATTAAATTGATTAGCTTCTGACTGCCTAGAGTCATATCGTCCTCCAAAGTCTCTATTTTCACGTAGAGAATCCCAAGATCTCTCTTCTCCAGAAGTGGAAAACTGTGCAGAACGACCACGCCAGTCACGATTGTCTGGCTCAGAATACCGGCTCTGAGATTGATTTTGTGGCTGGAATAAGCAAGAAAGCATTAATGTGACATCAAAATTAAAACCAGTTAACTTACAAAAACAGTTGAAGAAAAGGGACAATGAACACGAATATCAAAATGACAAATCTTGCACACTAGTGGATTTAGCATTGTATAAATCCAGGCCTTTTATCTAACAAAGAACAAATCACTTAGACAAATGGCAAAACAAGCAAATTAAAACAGAATGAAACTGACAATGGTTTCCGCACGACTCCAGGTTTGATCTTCACCAAAAAGCTCAGCCTCTATTTCTTGTTTGATTTTTAAAATCTCCTCCGAGATTAGAACAGCCTGTCAAAAAGCAATGCCAGAGTCAGATACCAATCGCTAAAGCCGAAAAAATTGTTTACTCAGTTCTCCAAATAAAGCATAAGAATACAAAACCAGCATTTAAACCAGACAAACAAAGACAACCAAAAACATCAAAAGTACATGGCACAGACAAACAGTAATACAAACACAATAGGTATAAAACTGAACAACTACAAAGTCACATGGTTTTTGTGGCACTTGCAAGAACATATTGAAGTTTTAAAGATATCTCTCCATTGAAAATCAGCCACTCGGAAGGTAGTAAAAATTATCACCTCTTTAAGCTGCAAAAGCTGGTCCCTTGTGTACTGCACACGCTCGCGACCCTCAAAACGCAGATCTCCAGTCTGGGGGAAAAGTACAAACATAGAAGAGTCAAAACATGGAATATAAAAATCCAAACAACAAATCAAACATATGTATAAGCATCACAAGAAGATCAAAGAATAGCAACAAGAAAACATATGGATTAACAATCATAACCAGCAATATTACAAGCTATGCCTTTGATGTAAAGGGTGACTTTGCCAGTACATATCTTTAGCACAACATCAAAACATGCTATGAACAAACAAGATTGATTGAATCACAATACCTACACACTGGTTAGCATGCACTCTCTGTTTTTAGCTGCTTAAGCAGTTATTGAATTAAAATTTCCCTGGGTTTTTTATTCTTTGGGCATGAGAATTCACAAGCAATGGTTCAAGAAAAACTGAACCAAAACAATACCCCGAAACAATTCTGTTCTTAGGGCAAAACGAAGATGGGATTAGACACTTGATCACAGGCAAACGCAGCAGATATATTGTTTCGAGATATTTAAATGTCCTTAGGTCCTTTATGGGCAAATCTCAAACTCACCAATTGCCCACCTAAAGCCTACAGATTGCTGTTTGTCCATATTTACGGCAGGTACACATATCAAGTGGCCCACCAAGAATTAGGACAGTTTGATACTACTAATATGTGTTACTTCTTAATATTCAGAAACCTAGTACATGGTTCAATCATCCATGAATATCTACACAAAAAAAAGAGAAGAAAACAATAACGGTTAAGCACCACAAATAATTGTACAGCTTTTCTACCATAGAAAGAACCTCCTACCCGTCAGGCCAGGCACAAAGAGGCATTGTAAAGGCAATAAGATAGCAGAACATGTATCTATACTTCAACAAAAGGGGAGACAGAACCAATAACACTCGCAACGCTCTCATCACAAACCTAGACAATGAAACTGACATCAACGCAACTCCGGTTAGAATCCACAAATCACATATAAGAACAGACCCAACCACAGATCCAAATCCAATGTTTTCCCGAAACAAAAACCCGACCCAACCCATACAAGAACACCCAAACAGACAACTTCTTCAACGACAAACTACCATAAATCAGAAACCAATACATAAAAAACGTCACAGATCCAGGAGAAGGAGGGGTAACGAACAAAACCTTGAAGGAAGGATGGGGAGCACCGCCATGGGGCCGCAAGAGTGGGAGATCACCAAAGGAAATTGAGGAAGAAGAGGCAGCTGCCGCCGCCGCCGCTGCCGATGATGATAGAGAAGAAGAAGAAGAATTGAAGAGTCTGCTTCCTCGACCACCACCAGGCCTCAAGCTCAACACCGGCTGATCACCCTGCTGCATACCTCGATCTTTCACACAAAAAGATTATCCGATCGGAAACAAAGAACAACAACACAACCCACAACACACAGACAATAAAGATTGAATCTTTGTTGCCTGCACAAGCTGCAAGATTCAGCCTTTGAATATAGATTTAAGATATTTTTAGATATATAAAAAGAAAAAAGAGAGGGATGGGTTGGTATATAGAGAGAGAAAGGGAGGAGAAAAAAAGAAAAAGATAGGTTTTTTGTTTCTCTCTCTTCTGCAGAGTGCAAAGAAGAGAAGAGAAAAGAGAGGAGAGTATGTGAGGCCGGTAGGCGTGAGAAAATAAAAACACCAACCCGCAAACCCTAGTATAGGTGAGCTTGTGGGTTTTTTTTTTTTCTCTTTTTTTTCCTCTACTACTATTTTTCAGGTTCACTTTCTTTTGGAGTTTTTTTTTTATTACTGTTTTCTTTGGTTTATTACAGTTATATTTATAAGTGAATACTTCTTCTCCTTTGAGTTTCGGTGGGTTTTGTAGTAATTACGTCATTGGCCATGTCTTTGTCCTTGTCCGTTGAGGATGAGGGAATTTAGGTTAGATTCTTCGTGGAAGTAAAATGACAGAAGTGACCTTGTCTCTGCGGGATTAATTTGGATTTCGAGGTCTCGTGTGATGAATTGAAGGGTTTACCGAGGTCTTTCGGATTCCTAACCAATTATTAGTAGTTAGCTTTAAACTTGATTTATTTCATAATTTGAAATTTAAAGACATATCGTATAATGTAGGGAAAATTAAAATACTTTTGAATTAATTATGAAGATTAAAATTCTTTTATTTTCCTGTTTGGGTAGGTGCTTATTCATGATTTCAATATTATCATGATGTTATCTAGAGAAAAATGAAATTTTATATTTAGTGTCTTGTAACTTTAAGTTACAGATGTTTTTTTATTTTTATATATTATTGTAGAATCTATGAAGAAAGTATGAATAAAATACAAAAGTATTCATCACTATCACCAAAGTTATATATGCAAATAACCGGATTGAAGAGCAAGGAAATATGAAAAATTTTATGTGTACATCATACAACGTTAATTATGTATTTCTCGTATAAAAATATTAAATTACAAAGATAACTATCACTCTATAAATAATCTATATACTTACTATGTTATTTTAGTTATGTCCCCTATAAAAAAATTATTTTATTTTTTTTGTGAAATAAAGTGTAGGTTGAGATGAGGTTTTCCAATTTAGGGCCAAGCAAACCACCAAATTCAGTGAGCGCTTACAGTGCTTTTTTAGAATGAAAATCTTTTGTTGTTTGAATTTACCTTAAGCTAGTTTTTTAAATAATTCGTGTATGTCGTCAATGTAGTACCATAGGGAATTTATTTCCAAATAATTTTATGACTTTGTATACAATATTTGAAAACCAAAAAGTTTTTTTGATGATGGGGTACTGATTGTCTACACGGACAAACTATCATAATTTTTTCGCGACCAGACAAAACGACTAATTTAAGGTGACACGGGGTGGTTAAAAAAAAAGTCTTAATTAGGTGAAATATTAGTAGAGAAATTAAAATTTTCAGCGAAAATTTCGATGCTTATGTCATTAATTTATTTACTAATCGGTGAAGATACATATATTCCCCAAGAATCTCAATAAACAGCGAATAGTCTATCCATACGTGTCAATCCATTTTTACTATCTATTGCGTGCTGTGTAGCAAAAAATGGATGGGTAAAAGTATTAAAAGGCAATATAAAGTAGATCAATTAAGATCTTATTCATTAATTACCTTCTAAACTTTTTTTCATAATCATTTTTTACTAAATAAGATATGTTTCCATAATATTGATGTAAAGATTCCACCAATAAGTCCCTCACATCCATAATTTTAATCCAATTAAAAATTTCATCAAAAATGAAAATTCATGTAATCACATTGAGATTAAATAGTAAAAAATATGAGAATAGAAAGGTAAAAACGACCTCTTATTAGAACTTAGACATCCACAATGTAACTCTTTCACTTTTGTACAGAGATATGCTAACTCTGTAGCAGTCCATATGGCCCAACTGGATGCAAATACATATTTTAGGTGTATTCTTTTGGACAATCCACCTCCTATAGTTAGGCAGTTCCTTGAAGAAGAGAGGAGGTTGTAGAACTGATTTTGTATTTTGTAAACACTCTGCTGTATACAAAAAGAAAGGATTATGAGTTTTTATTATATTGAGCCTGTAAATTAGTTAATAAATAAAAACGATCCACTATAGCTAGAACGCAGACTAGTGCGCCTCTACCAACTGCAAAACACAAGATGGGACATTGGCAAGTCGGATTTGCATTGCATGCCACAATTACAAAGGACAGCATTTGAAAGAAAAAAAAAAAAAGAATATAAAGGACACCAAAGTACTCTAGGGCTCACTCTTCTCATGTTCTATAACTAACACGGATAATAAGACTGATAGCCTCATTTCTTAACATTTTAGGAGATTCACCTATCATAATCAGTTCGATCTGGGTTGAATCTAGATTAGACGAACTCTGGATGAGAAATGAAAAAATTACGGTAGTATTTTTCTTTTTTTCCAAAGTGTAGTCTACCTCTTTAAGATAAGTTTCAGTTGGCTTCTACAAGGGAAAGGAAAAAAAAAAAACTCTTGTAAGTGGGTTACTAAAAAGAACAATGTCGTTTCTTTCAAAAATCCACAGCCCTCAAACGTTTTCCTCACTATTTCCGTTTTTGCTTTCATTTGGGCATTTTTACCTCCCTCCTAACCTCCCACAACCTGTTACCGTCTCAGGGCCCCGCCATGACCTCCTACGTTGAGTGTACACGCAGCTGCTTTATCTTTTGTCCCGTAAGATGTCAAAGCGACAGCTAAAACAATGTTAACTCACACGTGTCCGTTCGATCTTAAGTAGCTCAAAGTCTCAGACTCTTCTGCTCTTCACTATGATGATTGTGTCTTTTTCTTTTTTTTGGTTTTCAAGGACTTTAAATACACTCTTTTACGGCAACTTTGATGGATCACTTTTTGGTGTTATGATCCGCATGTCATATATGGAGGTGGCCGACTGGTGGGTGGTGCTCAGGCTTTATAGTTTGTTTTGATTGGGCCCAAACTCTGATGCTGGGGCTTTCCTATTTCTTGCAAAATTTTCTTACACTAAACAGTAGTAACAGGTAATACCATGGATCGGGAGTTGCATGGATTTGCTGCTCCTAAGAATAGAAAAGTTAAAAGAACAGCACACGTGTTTGGGCACATTTTAGTCAAAAGTGACCCAATTTTGCTACCAGCACAATAATGTGACATTATTAGAAGTTTCCTTTTTTTGGATTTAAAAGAGATGAAGCCAAGGTACAAAGAGCCAGTCCTCTGGCTTTGCAAATTCTGCATTAGAGAGACGGGGAGAAGGAATGGAGAGGAAACTAATTAAACTGCAAAAGATAATATTTATTGTCATCATGTGGTGCAAAGTTAGACACAATTACAAGGAAATTAATGTAAAGGTTTAGTGGGATTGGAAAAAATCAACTGGAGAAAAAAGGAGTAGCTTTGGGTTTTGCAGTCTGTCAAGGAAGGAAGAGGCTGCAATGAAGAGAACAGAGAACACAACCCATCAACAGAAGTAAAAAAGAGAGACAGATATAGGAATTGTGCAGTATTTTTTATTCACCATAGTCCAATTCATGAAACAAGTCATTCTTATGCAGTTTTTTCTTATGCTTCACCTGCAAAATCATCATAATCCACCTATAGTATTTGGATTTGAATCCCACTGGTATTGCAGTGCCAAACATCTGCAGATCATCGTTATCCATCCCAGGCTCAATAATTTCTGGTTAAAGACTTTAGAAACCTAGATGGTAATTCTTACATTTGTGTATATAATTCAATACATATATTTTTTGTTTGGAACAATTCAATCCATATTGAAGCTATAACCACTAGGTAATCCAGGTGTAAAAGAATCCTTCATTCCCATGACACCTCATCTCACTTCTCCCTGTCAGCGCCACGTCACAAAAATTATCCAACTTTCCCACCGATTAGACCACCCCCTAGAGACAAACTTATTTACTATTCCCAGTTACCTTTAAACTTTGCTACACTGCTAAATCCCGCTAAATCCAGCCACATTTTACTTCAAGAATTCCTTCACCAGCAAGTATAAATCCATAATTATAAATTAGCCAACTCCAGAATACTCTAGCCAATTCTGATGATGTTATCCTGTTTTCAACTCAACTTCCTCCCCTTCAGGTTTTCAGGATTTCTTTCCCTGCTTGAGTATTAAAACTTCACTTCCTATCCCAAAAGAAAACCACTGCAAATTTTCTTATTAGACTCGAAATAGTCAACCAATAAAGTTTAAACCCACCAAAGCCATAAAAGATGGCAACATCACCGAGTAGTCAAAGCAAAGCCATAGGAATCGACCTAGGCACCACCTACAGCTGCGTAGGCGCTTGGGTTCACGACCGTGTAGAAATCATCGCCAACGACCAAGGCAACCGCACCACACCCTCCTACGTCGCCTTCACCGACACCGAGCGGTTGATAGGGGACGCAGCCAAGAACCAGGTCGCCATGAACCCGGAGAACACCGTCTTCGACTCCAAACGCCTCATCGGCCGCCGCATCTCCGACCCTTCAGTTCAATCCGACATGAAGCTGTGGCCCTTCAAGGTGGTTCCAGGAGCAGGGGAGAAGCCCTTGATTGTGGTGCGTTACAAAGGTGAAGAGAAGAAGTTCATGCCCGAGGAGATATCCGCTATGGTCCTAACCAAGATGAGGGAAATAGCTGAAGCGTTCTTGGGTCAGGGTATTAAAAATGCTGTGATCACTGTCCCTGCGTATTTCAATGATTCGCAGAGGCAGGCGACTAAGGATGCGGGTGCCATAGCGGGGCTTAATGTTATAAGGATTATAAATGAACCAACCGCTGCTGCTATTGCTTATGGTCTTGATAAGAAGGCTTCGAGAAGAGGTGAGCAGAATGTTTTGATTTTTGATCTTGGTGGGGGTACTTTTGATGTTTCGATGTTAACCATCGAGGAAGGGATTTTCGAAGTGAAAGCAACCGCCGGTGATACTCATCTTGGCGGGGAAGATTTTGATAATAGGTTGGTGAATCATTTCGTGAACGAGTTTAAGAGGAAGCACAAGAAGGATATTACGGGTAATGCTAGGGCCCTTAGGAGGTTGAGGACTGCATGTGAACGTGCAAAGAGGGGTGTGTCTTCCACTACGCAGACGACCATAGAGGTTGATTCTTTGTTCGAAGGGGTGGATTTCTATAGCACCATAACAAGAGCGAGGCTCGAGGAGCTGTGCATGGATTTGTTCAAGAAGTGTTTGGAGACAGTGGAGGTTTGCCTTAGGGACTCCAAGATTGATAAAGGGAAGGTTGATGAGATAGTTCTGGTTGGTGGGTCGACCAGGATTCCAAAGATACAGCAAATGTTGCAGGACTTTTTCAACGGGAAAGAGCTTTGTAAGAGCATCAATCCTGACGAGGCGGTGGCTTATGGTGCTGCTGTTCAGGCTGCCATCCTGACAGGAGAAGGGAGCGAGAAGGTGCAGGACTTGTTGCTCCTTGATGTCACGCCTCTCAGTCTTGGGTTGGAGACGGCTGGTGGTGTTATGACAACCTTGATTCCAAGAAACACCACCATTCCTACCAAGAAAGAGCAGATCTTCTCTACTTACTCCGACAATCAGCCTGGAGTATTGATCCAGGTTTATGAAGGAGAGCGAGCAAGAACCAGGGACAACAATCTTCTCGGGAAATTTGAGCTTTTAGGGTTCCCTCCTGCACCGAGAGGGGTGCCACAAATCCATGTTTCTTTCGACATCGACGCAAATGGCATCTTAAATGTCACCGCAGAGGACAAGACTGCAGGGGTGAAGAACAAGATTACCATCACGAACGAGAAGGGAAGGCTAAGCAAGGACGAGATTGAGAAGATGGTGGAAGAGGCAGAGAAATACAAGGCAGAGGATGAGGAAGTGAAGAAGAAAGTGGAGGCAAGGAATGGTTTGGAGAACTATGCTTATAGCATGAGGAATACTGTCAGGGATGACAAATTCGCTTCCAAATTGGACCCAGCGGATAAGCAGAAAATTGAGAAGGTGATTGAGGAGGCTCTAGAGTGGGTGGAGAAGAATCAATTGGCGGAGGTTGAAGAGCTTGAATACAAGCTGAAGGAACTGGAGGATACCTGCAATCCTATCATTTCAAGGATGTACCAAGGTGGTGGTGGTGATCAACCAAGTGGTTCTACTCAAGGGAGTGGACCAAAGATAGAGGAGGTTGACTGAGAGGTTGAAGGTCCTGCTTTTGAATAAAACTTTTGTGAATAGAACAGAACAAATAGTGGATAGAGGCACTATGTTAGATGTCTCTCTTTCTTTTGGTGTTTATTAGTGTATCCATTGTACATATATGTTTTTGCTAGTTGTACTCTCAGGTTTCTTTTAGTAGGTTTGGGCAAATGTGGTTGGCTTCGGTAGAAGCTATGCTTTTGAATGTCTAAAAATGGACCGGAGATGTTACTCCGGGGAATAAAGCTACTTGTCTCGTTGTGAAGTTGCTTCATTTATGCTACAAGTCTTTTATTTTTTGGATAACTAATAACTATCACCCTTACTAAGTCCAATAAATCCGACCAAAAAAATAGTTCATCAAATACAAGAATACAATTATGGGGCTTATGAAAAAAAGGATACAATTATGGGGTCAAATTAAATTTCATTCTCAAACTAAGTAGTTTTAGTTTCTTGAATAAAATTAACTGGGAAATTGTTAATATAATTTGGAATTTGAAGGCTTTTGGGCCTGTAGTGGGACGTCAGTTAATGGGCTAAAATGTTGGCCCATATAAAATTGGAAATCACTATCCCGCCCAACCCATACTAGGCTTCCTAACTTGCATCCACTCGGAAAAATAAAAATAGTCTAAGGATAAGAGTTTCCTTCTCTCGCTCTCCGGTCATCGTACCAGAAAATCTAACTTATAGGCAGACCAAGCCATGGCTGGGATCACCAGCAGCAGCAGCAGCAGCAGCTGCCACTTAAAGCCTATCCTATTTATGCGAGCTTCCTCCGCCGTAACGCCGCCGTATTCCCGCCTCTCCTTCTCCTCCCTCTTCGCTCCCAGCCTCTTCGGCCTCCAGTTGTGCAGCAACAACTCCAGTAGTATCCCCACTCTTTCCTCCAGACACGCGTCTTCTCCCATCGTCACCGCCCGCTACGGTGGCCGCGACGACTACTCCTCTTCTGGGGACGATGAGGAGGACGACCCGGCCCTCGACATTTCCAGCATTAGGTAGCTGCGTTGGTTATTAACAAGTGTGTGCGCGCGCGTGTGTTTTTGTTTTGGTATTATCGTGCTTTGAGGGTGAAGTTGCGTTCTTTTTGCTGCAGGTCGTCTAGGGTTAGACTTATCGACGAGGAACAAAATATGGTTAGAGGATCGCTAATTTTTCACTTCTCTTAAACTTCTAATTTGTGCTAATTTTGTTTAGTTGTAGCCTTGTGGGCACTCGATGGTGTATTGATGATGTGGACTGTTTGTGTCAGGTTGGGGTAGTTTCACTAAACGAGGCAATAGAAGCGGCTCAGGAAGCACAGCTTGATCTGGTATGTGTTTCTGTTCGAAATTGGAAGTAAACCTGTAGCTTGTTTATTACCTCTGATTGACAAGTCAATGCTTTTGTTTTAGAGATTTGGTTACTGGAGGCAACCCATGTTCTTATTTTGTTGGTGAAGTGGAAATGATACTTTGCATACTGCATAAAGTAAATTAGTTTTGTTTTTCTCCTTCTACTTAATTTTTTTCCTGTCATTTTTCTCTTCAGGTGATTTTATCCCCAGAAGCAGATCCTCCTGTTCTCAGAATAATGGATTACAGGTACAACTTCTCTCTGCACTGTCCTGTTACAAATCTACGTACATATAATTGTTTAGTATGGTTAATGTTTATTCGGTTATACTGTGAAAAAAGTTATACGTATTCTGACTACGGTGGAAGATATATTGCTGGTTATTATGGAGTTAAGTGTCCTTAAAGATGTGAATGCATGATGTCATTTCGAAGCTACAAACGTTGAACAATGAACAGAGAAGGACCTTTTTTTGTGTTAACAAAAGGTACTTGAGTGCTCCGAGTGTTATAGATTTGTCGTGGGTAGTATCAAGGAGTGGATTTACTGCTTTTGCATAAGCTAAACCTAACTAGATTTATACGTTTGAGTAATTCCAACTGGTTTACATGGTATAAAAAATTATTCTTTCTGCTGGACTCGACCAAAGATAGATCTTTTTTCTTCTATGGCTGTTTGGGTCTTGCTAACTCTAAAGGTCTTGCATTAGAGTTGGTAGCTTTCTGTCTGCCATATTCTTGTCCGCTATATATATATATATGTATGTTTCCCAAAGAATTAAGCACTCTTTTCTGTTTCCAGTAGCCACAACTTTCACCATTCTTTGTTTCCGCTTCTCCTAACAAGTCTTTAAAATTAAATATTATCACCCATTTCCGTGCGTAATTTATTATGCTGTTGATCTGTAAACTTACTTAATTATGCTGTTGATCTATAAACCTTTCTTAGTTAAAAAGTTTTATATACCTACTATCAGAGGGGAGTTTGTATGAAGAAAACCGTCGGAGGGGAGTTTGAAAGAAGTAAACTTGTTTGTGAGTATTGCAACAGATGGACACCTAACCAAAACAAATTGGTTCGGAATGCAGTCTGCTGTGCATTCTTTTGCTGTTAAAGTTTGTGCAAACAAAGAATACATTTTCATCCTTGTGAAATTTCCCTTGGGAGTATCATAATACTTTATGTTACATCTTTTTTCAGCAAATATAAATACGAACAGCAAAGGAAAAAGAGAGAACAGCAGAAGAAAAGTTCTGGTGAATCTCTACACCATTTAGTGTTTGATGCCTTTTTTATCATAAGTTCTCTTTATGAGAGTGGATACTGATCAAATTCTGCTATGGTTTTTAAATGTTAGCAACTCGCAGGGGTTTGAAGGAGATTAAAATGAGGTGAGGAACTTATTATTGTAACATTTAAAGTTAGGCTTCCATTGTGTGCAAAATCACTTAGTATTAAAGGGTCTCTCTCTTTTCTTAGTTTTGCATTGTAGATCGCTACAAAAACAGGCTTTATGTCAAGTAGAATTCTTTCAAACCAAATTGTCAGATTAGAAAAAAATTTCTTAAGTAAAAATCAAGACGTTGGTAAGTTACTAAGGCATGTTGATTTTAGCTCAATGGTGGTCTGTCTTCCCATTGAATTGATGTCTGACTTTACAGATTAGTTGGCCTGTAATTGTTTCACTTGTCTCTAGACATATACACTGGGTTATAGATACAGCCTGGCCTTGAAGCTGGATACCCTCATGAAAATCCTTACTTGTATCTACTGTTCTTTCGTACCTGTAATGCCTAGGGAGAATCCTACCTACTAGATAGTATTCCATGAGGAATCTTTATAATTTTGTCAGTTGGGTAGTTGTGGAAGTTATTCTGATGTGGATTGAGTCTGGGAAATATGACATGCATCTAATTTATATTTCAGAATTGATGCATGCGTGTCAACAGTGTAATCTGGCTAAGATCTTTCTCTGTACTCATAGTGTATATTCTCCCTCTTTATTTTCTATTGCTTTATTTAAGCTGAAAATTCTACCATTAATTTGTTGACAGTTATAATATTGATCAACATGATTATGATGTCCGCTTGAGAAATGCTCGCAAATTCTTGAAAGATGGTGACAAGGTTGTATTTTTAATATGCAGCTATGCATAAATACCGTAATATTGTATTTATGAGTGATTTCTTTTGATTGAGCTAATATAAATCCTTTCAGGTCAAGGCCATAGTGAACTTGAAAGGCCGTGAAAATGATTTCAGAAATATGGCAATTGAGCTTATCCGTCGTTTCCAGAATGATATTGGGGAGGTACTTGTGGCTTGTTTCATTTTCATTTATGATCTTGACATTAAATTCAGTAATAAAAAGTAATACATGATTAATTCCTGCTGATGTGGTGACACAAAGTTCATGTTTTGGGTGGGGGTAAGGGCGGGGAGGGGAAGGGGTACTCATTCTCCCTCTTTTTCTCTTTTTCTTTCCTAACTGAAGTAGTGAGACTTGTGACAAAGAAGGGAGAATACCCTCTGTTTGTTCTTAGGTCATATGAACGCTGTGACATCAGTCTATGTATAATTGGGTGTAGAAAGAACCTAGTTCAATTAAAAGTGGCTCATCAATTTAAAAACTGGAACAAGATTACCTATCAGTTTAATGCTTTTGAAATTAAAATGGACTGTTCATCCTCATAGATTCCTTCCTTTCACTTGAGCTAATATGGAATTGTAAAGTTCTAAATTTCCAGTGGTGGTTCTGGTACCTGTGTTAAAATTGGCCAGGAGTTGATGTTTATGTTCATTGGTATTTCCATCAAGCCCATTTTTCTTAGAATTGGCCAGGATTGATGTTTATCTTTATTAGTATTTCCATCAAGTCTAACTTCTCTTTGATGCTCTACCTGTAGCTTGCATCAGAGGAGAGCAAAAATTTCAGGGAGAGGAATATGTTTATTACTTTGGTACCAAATAAGGCTGCTCTTCAGAGAGCTCAGGATCTACAAAAGGAAAAGGACGAGTCAGCTGTAAATGAAGTGTCAAATGTAAGTGAGGTGTCAAATGTAGATGAGGTGTCAAATGTAAATGAGGTGTCGGCTGGTTTGTGAGAGCATTCTGGAGTTCTGGCTTGAGGGGTCCCTAGCATTTGAGCAATCCGCAGGTACCCACTCATGCGCCTATTCGTTCGGCTTGGGATCTCAGTATATGTGTAGGCTTTGTATTACCACATGTATGATAACATGCCTGCAAGTTCTTTATGGCAGGAGCGCTTGTGAGATAACATATAGCTGTATTTTAGTTGTCGCTTGTTACTATAGTTTCCAATTTTGAAGCAGACCAATACTTGTATGATTTTCATTATTCTGTAAGCATACCATTCTAAGAGTAGCAATCTGCTGTGTTATTAGACAGAATTAAAGCTTGTGAAATATGTTGTATTGTTAGACAGAATTAAAGCTTGCAATTGAATGTGGTTGGTGATTATTGAACTTAGAGCGACACTTTTGGAAAATGACTCTAGGTTCAGATAGCAGTCTCAACTCTCAAGCATGGAAGGGCGGCAATTGAAACACCAACAACATAACTGGAGACACTGATAGATGTCAAGCTTTCATGTTCAGTAGGTTCTCCTTGACCAGTTGATCTACTCTTGCCGACTGTTTAGTGCTGCCAAAATGCAAACACGATCATTGTATTTTTAGGCTAAGCGAGAGCTTGGGGTAGTCAGATGAAAAGCAAAATGGTTCAAAGGAATAATCCTTTCCCTCTCCAGTGAGTTAAAAAGAGAGAGAGAAAAGGAATATGCATTTTATTTGACAACTGAAGGCTTCTATTAAAATTGAAACTCATGGAAGTGACATTACCTTTGAATTTTTTTTTTTTCACATTTCACTCTGTATTTCAGGTTAAATGACCACTGGAAAAGGATATTTGATAAAAAATTCTAAATGACCACTGGAAAAGGATATTTGATAAAAAATTCTGTTAATGAAGGTGAAATAGCCAATGAAGGAAGAAACTGCCAGTTGGAGTGGTGAGCTGAAGAACAATACTTATCTAGCCACTGGGGTGCTATTTGTTAGTTGAATGGACGGTGATGAAGTGTTGGCTTTTCTGCTATGGTTCCGGGGAACTAATTTGGTTGAGGAAATCATTTGAAAGAAAGCCGAAGACTATAAATGGAGCATGGGCTTGGCCAAGGTTTTGGTGTTACTTTAGATTTTTTTTTTTCTTGAATATCTTCAATGCTTTTCCCTTATGGATCAATTACCCACTTGAACTAAGCCTTGCAAAAGCCTATCACCATCACTTTCCTGTGGACTGGACAAGGAAAGCCATTCGTACCGGCTTGAACAACGAAATAGGATCTTAATAATCTCTTATCAATGATTTGTACACAAGTCACGCAATTTCTGATAATGTAAGAAAGCAAAAGGAACAAAAAAAAATCCTGCTGCTAGGGCAATCTTAACACAATGGAAATTTCAAGGTTAACTTGATCGAGGTGGCCGACCTTACTTGTGTACATGTGGTTTGATGCCCTGAATTATATTACTTGGTGTGTATTTAAGTGGGAGGAGTTACTCTGTCTAGATGTAGAGACTTTAACTTACTCAACTAACGATTTTAACATGACTTAGGTTTCAAGTTCTTGCGTCCTAAGCATCCTATATTTCACATGTTTTTCAGCTCGGATGACCAGCTAACGGCAACTGAAGTTTTTATAGAAAAATGACGTATTTCATACTGTACCAAGTATGACCGTTGGCAGATAGTAGGCCCATGGTAGAGAAAATTTTAGTATTATATATCATGATATTGATGTATTCTAGCAAATAGTATGTAGCCTACAGTTAGGTGAGTTTATGCTCGACAAAAGAGAATGTAACCAATAAAGGATGAAAGAAATGCCTGCATGCTCTATGCTTCTGAAGAAAAGATTTTCAAGTTCCAACAACTTGGCTCCATAAATCCTCACCATTACATTTACGAAGCAATGACCAAGTGAAAAGATGAATTCGCCAAATAAAAGGAAAAAAGAAAACAATCTAAAGTATCAACTAGAAAAATTCAAGGCATAACAAAACAAAAACAGACTGCATTACTATTTCTCCTGGTGTTATTCCAAAAATTTTAGGACAGAATTGTGGTGCTATATAAGTCTGCGTTCCACTGATTACAGCAAATTAGCTGGATACATGGTATATTTTTTATGCTAAATACATTTTTGATACATGGTACATGCTCTATGCTTCTTGACTATATATTATAGGTTAACAATAATATTCATTGTTCCTTTTCAACTTTTAACTGTGGTCATTAACAAAAAAATTGGGGCGGAACAAATAAGAACCTTTGCATCGACATTATAGCATGAATTTTCCTGAATAAAACATTATAATATGAATGCATTTGGTGGATACAGACCTTTTCTCAAAGGGAACATGATTACTTATATGCTGGCATTTTTTTACAGTACCAACATATTGCTCTTTTTTCTTTATGCCAATAAACATTCTGCCAAGAATTGAGATATTCATAAATAAAAAATTTCAGCTAATTATGAGGCGCAAAAAAATGTAATTTGAGGATGCATATTTTCTTATTAAAAGTTTAAGGTGTGAGGATGACAATTTCGGCTGTGACACCGACATTAGCTAAAATATGATGAACATTATTGGTGGAAATATTGGCCCTCACTTCTCTAAACAACTCAAATTACTGACATTTTCCCTCTCTAAGTAGTCGTAGAAAAAATAAAAAAAAAAAAACCTCAAGAGAAGGGCAAAGGTAGTTGAAAAATAGACGAAGCTTAACTTCAAGGCAATGGCGACTCTGCAACCAACACCCACACCACACCACCTCCTAGATGGACACATTAGGTAAGAGGGAGAGATACACGCAGCCGCTCCTATACCCTACCCTCCTCCATTCATAAAAAAGAATCACTCACTGCCTCTCCACCCAGTTCTCTATCCTCCCTCTCCTCCCTCTCCTGTAGTGTATGTACTATTCACCATGGAAGCCAGTGCTGGACTTGTCGCTGGCTCTCACAACAGGAACGAGCTCGTTGTCATCCATAACCATGAAGAGGTAAGAACATTAACATGTCTTTTACACCAAAAGCCAAGATGGTTCGATACCATTTTTCTTTGTTGGTTTACTTTTTATGATCAATATTTGTTTGTTTCTCTTTTGGTGCATGCAGCCTAAGCAACTGAAGAACTTGGATGGTCAATTCTGTGAGATATGTGGAGATCAGATTGGGCTGACTGTGGATGGAGACTTGTTTGTGGCCTGTAATGAGTGTGGTTTCCCGGTGTGTAGGCCTTGCTACGAGTATGAAAGGAGAGAAGGGACTCAAGTTTGTCCCCAGTGCAAGACTAGATACAAGCGTCTCAAAGGTAAAAATGTATCGTGCACGTTTTGCATCATCAATATCATTGTGTTAGCCAGCTACATTGTTTCTTGTTTAGGAGATTTAAAGCTGATTTTTGAGGGAAATTTTTTTTGTGTAGGGAGCCCGAGGGTGGAGGGAGATGATGATGAAGAGGATGTGGATGATATTGAACATGAGTTCAATATTGAAGATGAAGAGGAGAAGAATAAGCATCTCACCGAGGCAATGCTTCATGGGAAGATGACTTTTGGAAGAGGCCGTGATGACGAGGAAAATAGCAATTTCCCACCAGTTATTGCTGGTGGGAGATCAAGACCTGTAAGTCAAACATCTTTGTTTGTCATGTAAAAACAATGTTTTTTTCATATATATATATATATATATATATATAGCTTCTGTTCGATCCAATGGAATTCTGTTCCAAATTCTAAGTGAATTTTTGTGACGTGCGTGGTTTCAGGTGAGTGGGGAATTCCCGGTTGGAGCTTATGGAGACCAGATGGCTTCTTCTCTTCATAAGCGAGTGCATCCATATCCAGTTCCTGATGAACCTGGTATGTCTGTGTTATACAGTTATGTATACCTTATCTATAAGAAGGTGAAGCAGTACAAAAGAATATGGTATTACTGTACTTTGTTTTCACATTTGCACGAAACATGCAGGAAGTGCAAGATGGGATGAAAAGAAGGAGGGAGGATGGAAAGACAGGATGGATGAGTGGAAAGTGCATCAAGGAAATCTTGGGCCTGAACCAGATGACGACATGGACGCAGCCATGTATGTAAATCACTACTTTCACAGTATAAGAAATGGGGATCCCCATTCTTTTTATGAGTAGAGTTATCTTCCAAGCAAAATCCTTGACTGACATTGGATACTCTCTGTATGTGACAAAATATATGCAGGCTAGATGAGGCAAGGCAGCCACTCTCTAGGAAAGTGCCAATTGCATCTAGCAAGATCAATCCTTACCGGATGGTTATTGTGGCTCGTCTTGTCATACTGGCATTCTTCTTTCGCTATAGAATATTGAACCCTGTGCATGATGCCATTGGGCTCTGGCTAACATCTGTGGTCTGTGAAATCTGGTTTGCTATCTCGTGGATCCTTGATCAGTTCCCTAAATGGTTGCCAATCGACCGGGAGACTTATCTCGATCGCCTTTCTATTAGGTACGAATGCAATTCTTGAATCTGGGAGAGCATTAAGATATTAGAAGATTCATGTGTCTATTATGAGTTTATCTAAGCTAGTAATAGCTTTCAAGTAGTTTCTGCAGCTGCAATTTCCAAAATAATTCTTTGTGGGAGATCAGAAATGCTCTGAAAAGAATTTTGAGAAAAAAGTATCTTCTTAACTAAGTTTCAATGTCTACTTATTTGTGATCAATGATGGATTCTGTAATTCACAGGTATGAGCGTGAAGGGGAGCCCAACATGCTTGCTCCAGTGGATTTCTTTGTCAGTACTGTGGATCCCATGAAGGAACCTCCTCTTGTCACGGCTAACACAATCTTATCCATCTTAGCTGTAGACTACCCTGTTGAAAAGATATCTTGCTACCTCTCTGATGATGGTGCTTCCATGTGCACATTCGAAGCTCTCTCTGAAACTGCAGAATTTGCGAAAAAATGGGTTCCCTTCTGCAAGAAATTCGACATAGAGCCTCGGGCCCCAGAATTTTACTTCACTCTAAAGATTGATTATCTGAAGGACAAAGTCCAGCCTACCTTTGTTAAGGAACGCCGGGCTATGAAGGTTTGCATTCTGTTTATGCATCACTAGGATTCATCAAACGGTTAACATCATTTTTATCTTATTTAAGATTCTTCAATTTAAATGTTTGACAGAGAGAATATGAAGAATTCAAGGTCAGGATAAATGCACTTGTTGCAAAAGCTCAGAAAGTTCCTCCAGAAGGGTGGATCATGCAAGATGGCACTCCATGGCCAGGAAACAACACAAGAGATCACCCAGGCATGATTCAGGTATTTCTTGGTCACAGTGGAGGACATGACGTTGAAGGAAATGAACTCCCACGCCTTGTTTATGTGTCTCGTGAGAAGAGGCCAGGTTTTCAACACCACAAGAAGGCCGGTGCTATGAATGCTCTGGTAAATTTCACTAGAAGATCTTTCTTTTTCTTCAAATTTTCCTGGTTCTCATTCTTCGGCTTAGTTGCATAAACCCCTCTTAACTTCATTTGCTGGCAATTCCCAGGTCCGCGTCTCTGCAGTGCTCACCAATGCTCCTTTCATGCTGAACTTGGATTGTGACCATTATGTGAACAACAGCAAGGCCGTCCGGGAGGCCATGTGTTTCTTAATGGACCCTCAGCTTGGAAAGAGGGTTTGTTATGTACAATTTCCTCAGAGATTCGACGGAATTGACAGACATGATCGTTACGCCAACAGAAACACTGTCTTCTTTGATGTAATGTCCTTAACAATATTCTTCTTTTCTACATGAAAATATACCTACACACTCATATTTAGTCACTATTCTCCAAACTGTACTAAAAGAAATCAAACGTTTTGTCTTCTCTGCTTGTTATTGCAGATCAACATGAAAGGTCTGGATGGCATTCAGGGTCCAGTTTATGTCGGGACAGGATGTGTTTTCAGGAGGCAGGCCTTATATGGCTACAATCCACCAAAGGGCCCCAAGCGGCCGAAGATGGTAAGCTGTGACTGCTGCCCATGTTTTGGACGCCGCAAGAAGAAGAATGCCAAGAATGGTGCAATTACAGAAGCGCTACAAGGTTTGTACACGATCTTGACCTGGCCATTTTAACTTGAGTTCTTAATATTCATTGCTCCCGCTCACTAGGATGTTTCTATCTTTCTGGTAGCAGGGGACGATGAGAAGGAGCAGTTGATGTCTGAGATGAATTTCGAAAAGAAATTCGGACAGTCTGCAATTTTTGTGACTTCAACATTAATGGAAGAAGGTGGTGTCCCTCCATCCTCTAGTCCAGCAGCCCTGCTTAAAGAAGCCATCCACGTAATCAGTTGCGGTTATGAGGACAAAACTGAATGGGGACTTGAGGTACATGACCAAAACAGCGAAGTTCTAATATCAAACATTATAACTCTGATGGACCTTTTGCCCGACTGATAAGATGGTTGTTTCCCTATCTGCAGCTTGGCTGGATTTACGGGTCAATCACAGAGGATATTCTAACAGGTTTCAAGATGCATTGCCGTGGGTGGAGATCTATCTACTGCATGCCAAAGTTACCTGCATTCAAGGGTTCAGCTCCCATCAATCTGTCAGATCGGCTTAACCAAGTTCTCCGGTGGGCTCTTGGTTCTGTTGAGATTTTCTTCAGCCGTCACAGCCCTCTCTGGTATGGCCACAAGGAGGGAAAGCTTAAATGGTTGGAGAGGTTTGCCTATGTCAACACAACTATCTACCCCTTCACTTCCTTGGCACTGCTTGCCTATTGTTCCCTCCCAGCCATCTGCTTGCTCACTGATAAATTCATCATGCCAGAGGTAAAAAATACGGTTCTTATTCTCTTGATGAAAAGGATACAAAAAAGAGTAGACAGCTACAAGATTATTGGAGAAAAACAAAATATTAAACATATTCCAGTCACAAACTTGGCACTAATACTAAACTCTGAAACCAATATGCCACAAGTGACTTGTAATTAAACAATGAAGATAGGATGTTTAACTCCTTTTTTATTTCTACATTAGCATGTGTATATACAAATTTTTGGGTCCACTTCAAACATATCACTGAGACCCTTTCCTCTGTTTTTTTTTTTTCTTTTTTGCGGCACAGATAAGCACCTTTTCCAGTCTCTATTTCATTGGCTTGTTCCTGTCAATCTATACTACGGGCATTCTTGAGCTAAGATGGAGTGGGGTGAGCATCGAGGAATGGTGGAGAAACGAACAATTCTGGGTCATTGGCGGTATATCAGCTCACCTGTTTGCAGTAATCCAAGGTCTCTTGAAGGTTTTAGCAGGTATTGATACAAAATTCGCGGTCACATCCAAAGCTACCGATGATGAGGATTTCGGAGAATTATATGCCTTTAAATGGACAACACTTCTCATCCCACCAACCACAATCTTGATTGTCAATCTTGTTGGAGTAGTTGCTGGAGTCTCGGATGCAATAAACAATGGGTACCAATCATGGGGGCCCCTATTTGGAAAGTTGTTCTTTGCCTTCTGGGTAATTGTCCATCTTTACCCATTCCTGAAAGGTCTAATGGGCAGGCAAAACAGGACCCCTACAATTGTTGTCATATGGTCGGTGCTCTTGGCTTCAATCTTCTCTTTACTCTGGGTCCGAATTGATCCATTCGTGATGAAAACAAGGGGACCTGACACAAAACAATGTGGAATCAACTGCTGATGCGTCCTTATCTGTTTCTGCTATATTGGTTGTACATCTCCTGGACGATACACTGTACATTTTTGCTTTGAAATGTATGCTTTCAACAAATTGGTGATGCAGAACGAATAAAGCTAGAGTGAAATTTTTTGTGTAGCAATGTGTATTATCCCCAGTTTTTGTAATTAAAATGACAGAATGATGTTGCATTTCTCAGAAACTGCTATAAAGATTACAGAGTAATTCCACTTCTCCTCTACTTGAACTAAGCAATGTCAAAAACTACTCCAACTTTAGCAAGCAGCTTAAAAAAATCTTGACAATTCTAATCTCTCGTTAGCCATAAGCAATCAAAGTAATGAATGGTACGTGCCATGGACCTTGGCTAATAATGATGACTTTCATCCCAAAAAATACTGACATGTTAGGCATGTAATTAACGTAGAATGATTTTCAGAATGTAACTATAATTACTAAACTTCAAAAACCAATCACCAAAACCTTTTGTTCTATGACTGTTATAGGTGCCAGGTGATCACTTCATCCTCTCAGTGACTCTTTACAGGCCTGTTCAAGTGTTAAACAAGCACTGAATCTTGAAGAATCATACACTTGCAGCCATTGGATTGCTGCAACTCCATGAACCTGTTGCTCAATATCCAATCCATTATCTCATAGTAATATAATGGAATTCTTGGACTGGATATAAGATATTCACCACGTTCAGCTGTCAGGCACTTGAGCAAACATGGAGGTTAAAGCATGTCATAGTCCCTATTAGAGCTGGAATTTTTAGCCTTCCATCAATAATTTGCAGAGCATGAAATGTCATCCATCTCAGACATGCCACTTGTCAGTTTTCGTAACTGCCAGTATAGGCAGCACAAAGCTGAGAAGTTGGATGAATGTTCAAGACCCACATCACATAATTCTGTTCACCAATAGTCTCCACATGAGCATACCCCATCTTTGAAATGATGGAATCTATTGGCATCCCTTACCACAATAACTCTCTCCGTGATTTTTGATATAAACTTGGTAGCAGTATGACAGTCTAGACACACACGAAGATTTTTTATGATCCTAATCTCAGTTCCAGGATCAGTAGAGATAAGACCAAAAGCAATGGCTAACTTTTCACTGTGAACCTTTGTCATTAGTTCCTTCTCTTCCTCCTCTACATCATGCAAGGCAGAGTCAGTCTGTGTCCAATATCCTGCCTCTTTCATCTTTCCAGTTAATTTATCCAGCTCTGCATAGATTGCTGTTGACAGTGGATGGGACTGGTCACCAGATATGAAGACATGTGGAATCTGACCAATCTCAATTAGCGTGCAGCCAGGAGTCTTTGCCAGGCTTTTGTCCTTCGCTGTTTGCCTTACTAAAGCAGCTTTTGCATAATTCCTATTGGCTGAGTGAATATTTGACATAGAGACATAGCTCCCCATATTCTCTGGGTCCAACTCACATAGTCTTTGATAAGCCACATTGGATAGTTTTTTGTCTTTGTGAATCATGCAAGCTCCAAGTAACGAAGCCCATACCTGAGGGCCAGGATCAATTGTCATTCCCTTTATAAATTCCATAGCCTCCTCCAATTTTCCAGCTCGGCCAAGGATATCAACCATGCACGCATAATGCTCAGCTAAGGGTTTCAGCCCATGGTCATGTTCCATAGAATGAAAAATTTCATCTCCCTCTTGCACTAGACCAGCATGACTGCAAGCATACAGTACTGAAAGGAACGTAACCCCAGTCGGCGAAGTGGAAGAATGCAACATCTCATCAAAAAGCTTCAGTGCTTCCTGCCCCTCTCCGTGAAGACCATAACCAGAAATGATGGCATTCCAAGTTACCTCATTCTTCCTCGGCATCAAGTCAAATAATCTCCGAGCCTCTTCAATGCTCCCACATTTTGCATACATATCTATAAGAGCTGTTGAAACGTAGATATTGGACTCAAAGCTCTTGCTCTTCACTATGCTATGTACCCACTTCCCTAGACTTAGGGTTCCAAGTTGAGCACATGCTGATAGAATACTGGTCACTGTAACTGGATTTGGATTCACATCACACTTCTGCATCATCTGGAAAAGAGATATTGCAGCTTCAGTCAAACCATTTTGCGCATAACCCGAGATCATTGCGTTCCAAGAAGCCAAAGTTTTGTTTGGCGACCCATCGAAAAGTTTCCTTGCTGATTCCATTTCATTTGATCTGCTATAAACAGTAGTCAGGGCAGTTGCAATCGGAGGTTTAGAAACAACACCATATTTCACACAAAAACCGTGAATGCAGTTAGTTAGAGATAAATGACCAAAAGGGGAATGCACGGGAATCAATCCCACAATTGTGTTCGAACCAACTTTTTCTCCAGAACTGAGCAATTCTCTGAACAACCCCACCGAGGAAGCAGTCTTGCCGTTCAAAGTAAACCCCGAGATCATAGCATTACAAGATATCAAATCTCTCCTACCAATCCCACGAAACAACAACCATGCCGTCTCAGCATCCCCACATTTGGAATACAACGAAATCAAGCCAGTAAGCAGAGAAATATGAGAATGACAACCAAACTTCATAGCCAAGCACTGAATCTCCATCCCCAGTATCAAGTCCTGCAACTCAGCCACAGCCGGCAAAACTGCGATCACCGTAGTGGAATCAAACCTCGGCCCATTACCCGAAACCATATCCCTAAAAACTCCAATCGAGTCCTCAAACCGAGAATTCCTCATCAACCCGGATATCATCGTGTTACACAGAACCGTGTCTCTCTCGGGCAATCTACCGAACACCTTAAGCGCATACTCCTCCCTTGAAATCTTGAAGCACAAATCAACGAGAGCAGAGCCAACGAACAAATCCGCGCCAAACCCATCAACAACCGCCTTCCCAAGAAGCACCAGCCCGATCTTTTCGTCCCCTAAACTCGCGGCTGCCGATATAACAAACGCATAAGTATAATAATCAGGGACGAGACCCCCGGAGCCACGGCCTCTTCTCATCTGGGTAAAGAGCGAAATGGCGGATAAGGGCTCCCTGTTGTCGGAGAAGCCCTGGAGGAGGACATTGAAGAGGAAGAGGTCGGGTTCGGGGACGGAGAAGAAGAGGGAGCGCGCGCGGAGGGTGGCGCGGAAGTCGAAGAGCCTGTGGGTGAGCTTGGTGGCGGCGGCGATGTGGGGGGCTTGGAGGAGGCGGTGGTGGATGAGCTGGGCGTGGATTTGGGCGAGCTGAGAGAGTGTGGTGGCTCTGTTGAGGAGGTGGAGGAAGAAGTCCCGTGTACGAGGAGGTGTGCTTATAACGGTTGTCGCTATGGCTTTGAGAGACATTGATTTGCTGTTGGCTTTGAGGTTGTCTGTTTGTTTCCTAGGTGGTTATGGGGTTTATGTAGGGTTCTGTAGTAATAACAGTTGAAGAAATGTTATTTGTTGTTTTTTTCTTTTTTTTTTAAAAGAAACTATTCTCACATTCAAAGTATTGACAACTTGGCGCCAAAGTCTCTCATTCGTTACAATATGCACAGAGAATATTCCGTGGAAATTATCGGATGTCAAATTGATTTTCATCATTAATTTTATAAATTTTCTAGTTGCTGAAAATATTAAAGAGTTTGATTCTGACAATTTTGATCACACCACCATCCAATCCCTTGTATAAACACACATACGATTCTTTAAACCACTGACGAAGATCCAAAAGAAATGTTCAACGATTTTAGCTACAAAATTTGTGCTGCTGCAAATTAATTATGGAGGGTAAAACAGTTTGTTTGGATAGATGGGAAATGAAAGGGAAGAGAAAGGAAAAGAGGAGAATGAAGGGGAATTAAAGAGGAGAATGAAGGAGAATTTTAATTTAAGTTTGTTTGGAATGAAGGGGAATTGGAATTTTTTAACCTTCATTCTCCTCCATTCCTTTTAAGATGTCATGGAAGGGAGAGAAATTTTAAAATTAAATGATGACTTAAAATTTTATAATTAACCTTGTATTTTATAAAATAATTTATAAATAAAGATATTTATGTAATTTGAAAATATTACTAATCATTGTCCTCCCTTTCTTTAAATGAATATATACAAACAACTTAAACTTAAAATTTTCCCTCTCCACCATTCCCCTCCCTTCCCTTCCCTACCCATCCATTCCCTAATAAAAGATTACGAAGTGGAATTAAGAGTGGAATGTGTTGGAATTATTTAATATATATGGGCTTATATTATTAATTACAATTATATTAAAGACTGTCTAATTTTATGGGGCCATTACGTGATCTATTTTGGGCTCTAGAGACATCTTGTTGGTATGGGCTTTTATGTGTAGAAACCCAATACTAGTAATTAGAGTTTTATGGGAACCCTAATTGACCTAGTATATAAAGGATATAATATAGGGTTGT